>PVKE010007781.1:0-49581 GCA_004027555.1 Craseonycteris thonglongyai
AGAGACAGAGACAGTTAGAGAACCAAACTGTGGGAACTCCCCAGTTCAGCACGTGGGTCCTGCCTGGGCCGGAGCCGGGATTCGATCCTCGGTCCTCATGGCCTCAAAGCGAGCGCTCAACCCGCTGAGCCGTCCCGGCTTTCCCCCCCGATATTATAGATGGGTATACTCTGAAGCTGAGAGTGTTGATCAAAGTTAATTTTAGACTGTAATAATGAATAAAAGCTTTTATTTGAGCAAAAAGAACTTCAGCCCAGGAGATAGAAATTCAGGTAACAAGCTAAATTATGCTGCCATAAAACAAAGGAGAAATCACCTTTTATGGAGGATTCCTGCCCACAGTTCCCATTTTGGCCCCTTTCATGTAAATGAGGTTTCTAAATTGTACAGTTCTAATTGGTCTAAATCATACAGTTTTGACAGGTCGGTGTTGATTCAAATGAGAATATTTTTGTAGTTCTGATTTAGACAGGGCAGGTCTTAGTCCACTGGTAGAAAGACAAAAACCAAAGCTTGCCTGCAGTAGTTGACTCAAGTCAGTGTAAACAAGGGGGTATAGTGTAAGAAGCCCAGTTCAGTCTGAGGTTCTTCCCAGCCAAGTGGGAAACCCCTGTCAGTAAATGGCCACTAGACTATTATTCATAAAATGTAGGCCCTCAACTGACCATGGGGAGTTCATTTCAGCAGATAAATTCCTTCTCAGGGTTCACATTAAATGAATATTTCTTTTCGGGATCCACAAAAGTTAAAGAATTCATTAATTAATTCAGAGAACTTACTCTACCCTGTTCTATGCTCTAGGACAGCAGTCCCCAACCTTTTTGGCACCAGGGACTGGTTTCATGGAAGACAACTTTTCCATAGATGACAGGGGGAAGGAGGATGGTTTTAGGATGATTCAAGCGCCAGATACAGCTTAATTGTCACTTACCACGCACTTATGGGTTTTGTTTCATTGTTTCTTTTTTTTAAGATTTATTGGGGAAGTCGGATGGCTCAATGGGTTAAGCGCTCGCTTTGCAGCCCCGGGACCGAGGATGGAATCCCGGCCCAGGTGAACCCATATGCTGAACTGGGGAGTGCCCCCAGTTGCGTTCTCACCAGGGTGAGACCCGGGCCCAGTTCCTGCCCTGTGCAGTCCCACACCCACCTGTGGAATGAAACTATGTGGAAAAACCAATGATGTGCAACTACAGAGACTGCTCTGGGCCCTCCCCCCTTCCCTCTCCCTCTCCCTTTCCTTCTCCCTCTGTCAAAAGCAATAAAAATAAATCTTTAAAGATACATTTTATTGAAAGAAGGTGAGAGAGAAGGGGGGGAAGGCCTAAAGCAATCTCCATAGTTGTACAATTAGTTGTGACATAGTTTCATTCCACACAGGTGGACGTGGGGCCACACAGGACAGGACCTGAACTAGAGACCTCCCACATGGGAGATAAGAACCTTTGCCTCCATCCTGGCAATTGCCAGTTCTGTCTCAGTCCAACATATGGGTCTGCATGGGCTGGGGCTGAGATTCTATCCCCAGACCTCCTGTTTGCAAGGCAAGCGCTCAACCTGCTGAGCTATCCCAGCAGCCCCTTATATGGCTTTGATATGAGTCTGTAAGCAATTGATTTACTATGGTCTCTGTGCAGTCAAACCCCTCTGCTGTTAATCTGTATTTGCAGCTGTTCCATAGTGCTAACTAATATCACCACCTCAGCTCCACCTCAGTTCATCAGACATTAGATTTTCACAAGGAGCATGTCACGTAGATCCTTCGCATTCGCAGTTCACAGTAAGGTTGACGCTCCTATGAGAAGCTACTGCTGCGGCTGATCTGATAAGAGGGGGAGCTCAGGGAGCAATGTGAGTGATGGGGAGTTGATATAAATACAGATGAAGCTTTGCTCCCTGGCCTACCACCCACCTCTTACTATGTGGCCAGGTTCCTAACAGGCCACCAACTGGTACCAGTCCATGGTCCAGGCCCCTGCTCTAGGAGACATTTGCTCTCAAGAAGCTTACATTTTAAGGAGAGACAGATAATAGCATACTGGTATGTCAGGTAGTGATAAGTACTATAAAGAAAAATAAATTCAGGTAAGGGCTGGAATGACGGGGTACAGAGAGGGTACTAGTTTATACAGAGTGATCAGAGAAGACTTCTGACAAGGTGACACTGAGCAGAGATCTTAGGGAAAGTGAAAGATCCAGGCATGCAAATATATCTGGGGAGAAGCTTTCTAGCAGAGAGAGTATTAAGCACAAAGTCCCCAAGGCAAAAGCACTTGTGTGACAGAGGAACAGAAAGGAAGCCAGGGTGATTAGAGTACAGAGAAGTGACCAAAGAGGTAGAGGGGTGCCAGATTGAAACTAGTGCAAGGACTTTGGATTTTAATGAAATAAGAAGCCACTGATGGGGTTTGAGCACAGTGTCATAATAACCAGAATTCAAACCCAGGGCTAATTCCAATGGCTATATTGTTTGTGCCACATTATATTTTCTCAAAAGGCTGACACTTAAAGGAAATAGAATGTAGTGACACAGGGCAGGCTTCAATAATCTAGTGTTCCACTTAGCCCCACCCTATCTGATACTGCCCTAACTTAATAGCTCTTTGCTCTAAATTGGTTGATGTCTTTGCTCTAACCTGCTCCCTTCCCCAAGTCCCTCCCACCTTTGAGACTATTCCTGTGGACTCACCAAAGTCCAGCAGAGTGCCTGGCACACAGCAGGTATACAATTACTGACTAAGCCTCCCTTTTATATCATGACACTTTCTTTAAGGCAGAAGATATGAATGAACATGAGCTAACAATAACAAGAACTGAACTCTACACCAGACCTGACTACTAACTAGATGTGTGGCACCATGCAAGTTATTTCATGTTGCTGGGTCTCTTTTTCACCAACTGTATGTGATATTCAGGTTTAACTACCCTATATTGCGCATTTACTATTTGTCATAGTACGGTACTTACTATTTGTGTGGGTGGGTTTTTCTCATTAAATCTTTACAACTCTGTGGGTACTAAGTATTTCTGCTCCTACCACTGCTCAATGCTAACATTTAGTAATAACAAAGAAGTCTGAGTCCCAGAATGATACTATTTAACCCAGGAATGTTTGACTTAGAGAGGCTCTACCTATATACAAATGGAAATGGACTGAATATGCCTCTGGAGAGCAGGGACTGCATTCTACTCATTTTTGTATTTGCATAATCACACATGCGCACGCGCGCACGCACACATGCGCACACACACACACACACACCCCTCTAGAAAATAGCTGGTTGAATATATGATGACACATAAAGGTAGATCTTACAAATGTTCAAGGAAACATCTCATTTTATTGACTGTCTTTATAAAGTAGAGCACTCTCCTTAGAAACTACAGAGATATGTCAAAGTATCAAGTTATTAATCATCTATCAAACGTTATTAAATATCTTAGAGAGCAATAGGGATTTCATAGAATATGGGGGGAAATCATTAAAAATCAGCTGTTCTTTGTATATTCTCAGCTGAAAACTTTTCATATAGACTTTTTCTTCTTCCTGTGTTGAGGTTACCTAAATGTGCATGTGCAAGAGGAGTTGGGGGAATGTGGGGACTTTACAGGATTATTTGCTTGCTAAGCATCAAAATTAATCAAGCCTCCATCAAATTTTCCTAAATTCCTGAATATTAAGACACTTTCCTAAAAGTTTCCAGCAAGACTCAGGTGTCAAACAGTTCAAATTTCAAATTATAAAGACAGTAGTACCTTAGTTGACTGGAATGCAAAGAAGGAGGCTTTTTTGCATACTGCCTTCAATAACAATAAACATCAAGGATTTATTCAAAAATAATGTCACACTGACCCATTTATTTTACCTTTAAGAAACATATCCCTTAATAAACCTAAAGCACAAAAAAGAAATTGAATGTTTACATATATACTTATTTTCACTTGAGTGGACTTAAAATGTCAAAAAGTAAAGTGATACTTTTTGGAAAGATTTTTATCAAAATGGATTGAATCTAAAAGGGTTTTCTGGTCAACTTGGTTAATGAGAAAACTGTTTTCTAAGCATTTTAATAAATACAAATTTTACTTAAGGTTCATTTGTTACAACATTTTAGATGAAAACAATCTTCTATAAAATGCTATATAAGCCTAGAAACAGAAACTATATGAGTAGGTCAAATGTAAAGACAGTCCTTCAGTTTTGAATAAGCAATTTTATTATTTTTTAAACTACACCTCAATTTTTCCTATCACTGAACTCTCATTTTTAAAAGCATGTCCTGGCTAAAACTTTTAAGGACTACAAAGCAAATCAATTTATTGTAGGGGAAGCCGGGATGGCTCAGTGGGTTAAAATGCTCGCTTTGCAGCCAGGGGGATGAGGATCATTCCTGGCCCCAGCCCTGTGGACCCATCTGAAGAGCCGGGTGTGAGAGGCAGGGCCCCATATCCTGCAAGACTGTCCAGGGGGTGCCTTGCCTCCACTGATCCCTGAAGAGATAGTATGCTGAAAGCCCAGGCAATTATCGTGGAGGTGTGACAGGGAGGAGGTCTCAGAAAGGCTTGAGAAAGATACTGTACATTAGCATGAGGAAATTGAGTTGCTGTATATAAGCTGTGGGCTAAAATAAAACCATGCCACTGCTTCACTATCAGCAGTCAGTGGACCTCCGGATCCCAGAAATCCCAGCTTTCGTCTTTGTGTCTTTGTGTTTTTCTTTCATCTCCCACCCACCCCTCTCAAGTAGGACGGGTTAGTCAAGCAGGCCTCCGCAGTCCCATATGCTGAACTGGGGTGTGGTTCCCATGCAGGAGGCCTCCAGTTTGGTTCTCACCTCTCTGGTTAGGCCCCTGGCTAGGGGCAGGGGAGCTTGTCTCCCATGTGGGAGGCCCCAGGCCCAGTTCCCGCCCTGCACGCCTCTGCCCACCTGTGTGGAATGAAACCATGTTGAAAACTGATGATATACAACTATGGAGACTGCTCTCGGCTCTCCCCCATCTCTGTCTCTCTCTCTCTCTCTCTCTCTCTCTCTCTCTCTCTCTCTCTCTCTCTCTGTCTCCCTCTGTCAAAACAGTAAAATAAACCTTAAAAAAAAAAAAATCAATTTATTGTACATTACAAATAACATCCACACTAGGAACTACCTTAAATTGAACACTGTTGATGTAGTACGTGCTTTTAGCTGATATCAACTTCAAGCAGACTCTGAATCTCCAAATGAACCTTACCGTAATCCAAATCAAAGTCTAGTCATAAGCAACTGCCAACACAGGTGGGAAAAAATTTCTCTTCATTTGAAAGACTAATGCTCTACTTCAGTATTTTTTTAAAAAGCAAATATAAATTCAATGGAAAAACATTATTTATACCAAATCAGAAAATGATAGCCTATGTGGTGATTATGACAATGAAGTCATTTTGCATCTTACTCTGAAAATTAGGTTTGCATTGTTTTTATGTATCTACAATGAAAAAGACCTGACTTAAAAAATAGCCACTTCGGTTCTCACTAGGATTCCTGCCCAGTTCCTTCCCTGCATAGCCCCACGTCCACCTGTGGAATTAAACTATGTGGAAAAACCAATGATGTACAACTATGGAGACTGCTCTGGGCCCTCCCTGTTCTCTGTCTCTGTATCTTCCTCTATGTCAAAAACAATAAAAATAAATCTTAAAAAAAAAGTAGCCACTATATTACAATAGTAAAACTCCAAACTAATCTGAACAAGAGTACTAAATATCAAAGGTATAAACCTCCATTTACAATACCAGTGACAGGATATATAATGGTTAAGAACACAGACTTATTCCTGGTTCCTGCACTTCCTAGCTTTGTTGTCCAGAGCAGAAGGCTCCACTCCTCTGTGCTTCAGTTTCCTCACCTAAAAATTGAGACTAACAAGAAAACCCTCATGGTTGTTGTGAGGATGAAATAAGATAATATGAAGCTAAATTTAGAAGAGTCTGGCACATAAAAGAACTCAATTAAGGATAGCTATTACTATCAAATTCAAGACCAAGAAAAATGTACTTAGCAATGATAAAATCAATTAAGTAATTCAGTACATACGGAATGCCAACTATATATCCATTGCTGTGCCAGGCACTTGTAGCTAACTAAAGAGAAATGTACAATACATGGTCTCTATTCCCACAAAATTAATAGTGATCTCTCTAGCTACAATGATGAGGTCAAAAAGCATAAATTAATTAAATAATACAGAATATAAATAAGTGCTAAATTGTGAAATAAAATTGCTTGCAAATTCAAAGAAAAAAGAACCAAAACAACAGCCAACATTTCCTAAACACTTTGGCACTGTTCCAAGTATTTACATAAATCAACTCATTTAATCCTCATAATCCTATGAAGTAGAAATATTATATTAAGTCTATTTTATAGAAGAGAAAACTGAGAAACAGAAGTAAAGCAATATGTTACACAGCTAGTAAGAAGCAGATCTATGGGGGGTGGGGGAGTAGGGAGGGAGCATCAAATATATGGCAATGGAAAGATGATTCTGGGGGGTGAGCACATAATGCAATGTATAGCCAATGTCATGTAGAACTGTATAGCCAATGTCATGTAGAACTGTACACCTGGAAACAATGTAATTGTTATCAATCAATGTCACCCCAATAAATTTAACAATTAAAAACAAACAAACAAAAAACAGATCTATGATTCAAACTCAGGCTTTCTGACTCCTGAGCCTGCTCACCTAACTAATGAACTACAGTGGGGCAGGGGACTCAACCAATAATATCATCATTTACTGAATTTCTACTATATGCCAGACACTTCACTAAGCACTTTCAAACATCCCATGTTAACAATACTATTTATTTTATAGATAGGGTAACAGATAAAAAGGGGAAATAACCTGCCCACGGTTAACAGTATATAGAGGAGCAGGGACTAAGTCACAGATCTACTGACCCTAAAGAACCCTTCTCTGACTATTTCTGTCAAAAGCAAGGAAAGGTTTATTTACAAGTGGCAGGATTTAAGTACAACTCAAAGTATTTGTATAATTTGGACAGCTAGTGAGGAAGGGAAAGATATTAAAGAATGGAGGAATAGAATGAGCAAAAACTTGGGGAGCAAAAACGAGTGTTTAGGGATGTTAAGAAAGACAGCCTGCCTGCCCATAGCAAAGGGTGAAGAGAGGTAGAAAATATGGCTAATTAAGATCAGATATAGCAGACAGCACAGAGCCACTGTAGGCTCTTCAGGAGGTGAGTGGTATAATGAAAACAGGATTTTAGACATACTGCTGATACAGAGTATGCTATTGGAATACACATGTTGAGATCATGAATACTTAAGAGGTGGCAATGAAATAAAAAGCAAGGGGCAAATATGAAAATAACTTTGAAAGAAAAACCCATAGAATTTCATGATAATCAGTTTTAAAAGTTCAGCTGCTGGGAAAGCCGGGATGGCTCAGCAGGTTAAGCGCTTGCTTTGAAGCCCTGGGGACTGAGGATCGAATCCAGGCTCCAGCCCAGGCGTACCCATGTGCTGAACTGGGGAGTTCCCATAGTTCAGTGTTCTCTCTGTCTCTGTATCTCTCTCTCTTTCTGTAAAAAATTAAAAAAAAAAAAAAGAGTACAAAAAATAAAAGTTCAGCTGCTTTTTACTTTTTTAGTAAACAAAGTAATATCAATTAGCAACATTAAAGAACAGAAATAAAGAGAAGCAGAGTGGTTAAGCCTAAGGACTTTGGAGTTAGACTTCTGGGTTCAAACCTCAGTTCTACTTAGCAGTGTGACCTTGGGCAAGTTACTTAACCTCCCTGTCTCAGTCCCCTCTTCTGAAAAAAGTGGGGATGATGATAGTATTGATAAAGAACAGAAATGCTATTCTTTAATCTCTTCAGAGATAACTTGGAGATTAGATTTTTTTCCCTATATTTGCCTCAGTAATACTTGCCTAGACCCTTCATTCCACAACAGGCAGAGTCAAGTATTTTTCCTCTGTGCCTCATGCATACTGATAACAACCCTTTGTACCAGGCAGTCAACCTTAGCTGTACCTATGACAACCCCCACTATTGCCTGCTGTATTTCAGGCCGATATGCTCAGCAATTCCAAACCCAGGTATGTGGCTGAGCAGCTGAGAAAAAAGAATAGCTATTTTCTCAAATTTTCAGTGGGTACCAGTCCTTGCAGGGCTAGGGCTGGACGGATGTGGATATGTCTGAGCTCACATTCAGACAGCATATTTAAATATGCCGGCCATGTCTTGGAGAGGTTTAGGGTCAGGCACTAGCCTGATAGCATTAACTAGGTAGAAGCAATGTCACCTTACCAAGTTCAAAACCCGTTTCTCACCAAACAATCCCACGGGAAGAATTCCAACTCAAACTGCCTGGGACCAATAAGATACGATGCGTACCACATAATATCACATAGTACAAGAAGAATGAGGCAGGAAGAATTCCAAGATGGTAGAAAAATCTCATTCATTCAAATCTACTAACGACAATTTATTAAGCATCAAGACCCCATATGATATGATCCCTGGCTACTTCCCAAACCTCTTTTCCTACTATGCATCCTTTCTCTAACTGCCCTCCAGCCACACCAGCCTTCTTGATATTCTTTGAACACACCAAGGTCTTTGCTCTTGTTATTCCCTCTACCTGGAATGCTTTCCCCCAGCTACTACTCATCTGTCTCACTCCCTCACTTCATGCAGGTGTCAACTCAAATGTCACCTCCTCATAGAGGCCTTCCTTGACCAACTTATCTAATACCACACCCTTCTTTCTTTTCTCACTCTCTATCCCCTTATCCTGCTTTATTTTTCTTCATAGCACTTATTTACTGAATTTTATAGATGTGTAAGTATGTATATGTGTATATATATATACATACACAAACACACATATATGAGTATACACACACTATCAGGGAAGGGATTTTGTCTGTCTTGTTCATCACTCCAACACCAGCACACAGCAGGTGCTCAAAGAATATTTGTTGAATAGTAAATGAATCAATTTATCATATGCTTGGAACTGAGATAAGTACTAGAAATATAAAAATGAAGTAAGTCATATCCCATGCTTCAAAAGAGCTAACAATCAAGCAGGGAAGGTAAACATAACACAAGAAGACAAAGTTTGACAGCCCCAGGTATTCCCCATCTTTCCTAGGGAGAGTAAAAACAAACAAACAAACAAACAAAAAAACTACTTGTAACTGCTACAAAAGTTTAATATTAATAAAAAAGTATAAAAAGGGTAATTGCTGATCATAAGAGACAGACCTTGTTTCAAATTCAGGTATTGCCATTTGTTAGCTGGGTAGTTAATTAAACTTTCTCAGCATGTTTCCTAACCTACAAAATGGAAATATGGGTAATTACATTGCAGGATTGTTATAAAATCAAGTAAGATAATACATGTAAAAAACTTTTTAGGGGAAGCCGGGATGGCTCAGTGGGTTAAGCACTCACTTTGCAGCCCCGGGGACCGAGGATCGAATCCTGACCCCGGCCTGTGAGGACCCATATGCTGAACTGGGGAGTGCCCCCAGTTCAGTTCTCACCAGGGTGAGACCCTGGCCCAGTTCCTGCCCTGTGCAGCCCCGCACCCACCTGTGGAATGAAACTATGTGGAAAAACCAATGATGTACAACTATGGAGACTGTTCGGGGCCCTTCCCCTTCTCTCTGTCTCTGTATCTCTCTCTCTCTTTCTCTCTGTCAAAAACAATAAAAATTTAAAAATTTAAAAATTAAAAAAAAAATAACACAAAACTTTTTATAGTGCTTGGCATACAATATGTACCCGAATGTTAGCTATTAATTTATCAATGGTTGACTCTAATGATCCTTTGAGCCCAATGCCCAATCAACAGTTAAACTTTATCAATTTTATCAACAAAGAAATCTCTCCTATCCTTTTCCTTTGTTTTTATTTTCACAGTCCCTAACTGGTGTCTCTGATGACAGTATCTCCCTCCCAATTCAATTTAAACATTCCTAAAGAATTAAATACAAACCCCCTTAGTTTAGTACTTAAAGCCCATCCTGTTTAGGTCCTAATTTACCTTTCCAACCCTATTTTCTTCCATTACCTTCTGGAGTCCACTAGTTAGCCAAATTAAATCACTCTACTTTTCTTTTTATTGTTTGAGAGAAGGTGAGAGAGAAATCAAGAGGTAGGGAGGGAGAGGGAGAGAAAGTGAGAGACACAGAGAGACAGAGAGAGAGAGAGAGAGCCCAGAACAGTCTCCATAGTTGCACATCATCAGTTGTAACACGGTTTCATTTCATACAAGTGGATGTGGGGCCCACAGGGCAGGAACCAAACAGGGGGCCTCCCAAGGCAAAAACCTTCACCACCTGGTGGTTACCAGTTGCACCGCAGTTCAGCATATGGGGTTAAATGGGCCAGGGCCAGGAATTGAACTACAGATCCAATTTTGAGGCAAATACTCAACCGATTTCATCCCAGCATCCCCTCTACTTTTCTATATAAACCCCATGATTTCCCACTACCATGCCTTGCCCATTTTATTTCTTCCTGGAATGTTCTTCTGTTTTTTACCGTCAAAAGTTCAAATCCTTTCCAGCATCTTTCCAGCCCTAGATCAAATGCCATAATGCCTTCCTTGGCCCTTCCCAATTGAAAATGATCTCTCTCTACCCTGAATACCTAAATGTTATTTATAACTCTTCTATAGCACTGATCCCTTTCAACTTTATATTTCAATTATGTACTCCACAGAAACCCTTTTGAAAGAATCCATGTGGTTCCTATAGCACTTAACTACACAGCCTGATACTCAAATATATGTAGAATGATTTCACAAATAGACATTAAAATTAGATTTAGCCTCAACAGGAATCTTCTAACCTTGAACCAGAATTTTCTGATCTAACATATATTACAGCTCCCTCACCAAAAAAAAAAAAAAAAAAAGGGAGGGGGGCACAAAGTACTATGCTTTCTAACCAGTAGTCATATTAATTTTTTTTAATTTCTGAATTTAACAATCTATATAGTCTTCTTTCCACCCTACCCACCAGAAAATTCCCACCTTTCAAATTCTACACTGAAAGCAAAGTGACAGACTGTACTTTAAAATATAGAACATATTTGTTATTTAGGACTAACTAGTTCTACCTATTAACCAAGTACAGCCAAGCTCATAAAAACACAATAAACAATAAATACGATGGTCACCAATTTTCCAAGTAAAGTTGCTGCTGCTGGTCTCCTGTCGATAAGGCTCTGAGCTGATTTGCAGGCACAAGAAACAGCCTGTATTGGACTCATTCAGCTAGTCTCACTCACTCAGACCCCACTGGTGGAGTGGAAATAGTTTTAAGAAATGACATTCTGAAATTCACCACCAGCTCTACCAGGTCTTACTTGCTATGTGATTGTGACCAAGTCCCTGAGTTTCTCTATTAGATTTGTTCAAGAGTAGCTAAGTATGTAAGGAAAACAAAAGCTTCATCACCTTGAAATCCAAAAAATATATGAAAATCTTTTGTTACAAAAGACAGAATAATGTAAATTAAAGTGTTGTCAGTGAATTCTCTTTAGTAAACAGACGTCATCTCACTCCTCCAATACAAGTCACTGTATCTGATTTCCAAATTCATTAAAGGAAGAACTGTGTATTAAGTCATCCAAACACAGGCCTGCTCTACTTCCCTTAATTGAAAGCTGCTGACTTCCAAGGAGCCAGAAGCTGAGCAGAATGTAAACCTAAAGTCTAAATCAGTAAACAACTCCCGATGCAAACTGGCCAAAGAGGAAAAGAGGGGGGTGGGGACGGGGAGGGTGCGTGGAAGGAGGCAGATGACAGGAAATACTCGGTTGAACACTGCGCCAAGTCAACTCACTCACTGTTCTAGGGGTGACACACACACACACCCTCCCACCCTGGAGCTGTCAAGACTGCTGTTATGCCCCAACACCGTGAAAGCGTAACTCCTATGAGACTCGAGCTTCCAGTTGGGGCTTGGGACCCTCGAGAAGCCCGGGCCTGACAAGACTCCGCGATGACAGCTCGCCGCCCCCAGAATGGAAAGCCCGAGACGGCCTCAGGTGTGGCCTGGGCCGCATCCCCAGCCAGGCTCCACGTCCCGGCAGCCTCACCCAGGCCTGTTCCCCGGACGGCTCCCGCCCCCAGCTGGCCCCCGCCCCCCAGCTCTGTCCCCTGGCTCACTGGCTTGGCTGATCCGCTGGATGTTGCCGCTGCAAGTCTGGATGATGCTGCTGAAATCCCGGAGCTGGGGCCCCGAGGGCCCCGGGTCCCGGTACATGTCTAAGGGACCGTAGGACATGACGAAGTAGCTGAGACCGACTCGCCCTGCACCGCGGTCCTACCGGAAGCAGCTGCCAAACTGATCGCAGGCTGACTGGAAAACAGGGAAGAAAAAGGGCAGGGAAGGAGCTGAGGCTGCGTGCGCACTAGCACCGCCCCTACGCAGGGCGTCCGCGCCCGCCCCGCCCTGCCCCACAGTGCGCCTGCGCTGCCGCCGCTAGGCTGGTGGACAGCAGCGCAGAGGCTGGATGGCTTTGGCCCTGGGCATACGGGGCGGGTAGGTCACGCCGTTAAAGCTGGGATTGTAGGAGCTGGTGTGGCGGTGCTGTCTCTCGCCAGGATACCTTGAGAGAGGGCAAGAATTTTCGATTAGCATAAAATTGTACCAGATGATCTCAGCCCTAACATCCTATCTGTTCTATTATGAGAATCAGGCCAAATATGGTAGTATTTGACCAACGTTGAAATTCAGATCCGTAACCAAATTCCTGAATTCCTCAGTCTACTTCCAGTGTCTACGGCTGGAGCACTTCTATGATTTAAAAACCACTTTCATTTCTCCCTCCACCTCTCTTCTAATCAAACAATAAAATAATATTAAGAAGATTTATCAAGCACGCATTCTGTGAATCCTCACTGCAATTCAATTGTTCATAAGCACTTTCACAGCCAAGAATAATGTTCTAACTATATTTTTACCTTCAGAATAGATAATAAACAGTCGATTTTTTTTAAAGGTTGAGGTAAAGTAACTGAACAATGTAAGCATTAGTATTTTTTTTTTTTTTTTTTTGCAAATAAAATTGAGCTCACTGAGGTTAATTTGCTTTTCTGAGATACGATTGCAAAACCTAAACACTATGCAGGGTCCCTCAAGAAATTCTCGGAATGAAGGGGAAGAAGGGTTTAAAAAAACCAAAAAGCTATTATTTTTCCTTTTCGACATATTCACCCTTAAAAATCCTAATACACTTTTCAAATCTTTCAATAAGTTTACTTTTACCCTCAAAACGAATATTTTGTTTCTGCCCTCAAAATATGCTGAAATTGCAGCTTTAACCTCTTCGGCATCTGTAAATTTCTTCCCTTAAAGCTGTTTTTTCATATTTGGGAACAAATAATAATCAGACAGAACCAGGTCTGGACTGTAAGGAGAGTGGTTTAAGGTTTGGAAGCCACAGTCATGAAAAGTCAAGGCAACATTGCTCCTGAGCCGGATGCACTGTCATGCAAAAACAGCAGCCCTTTGGTCCATTTTTCTTTTCTTCACAGGTTCTTTAAACTGTTTCAGCAAATTGGAATAGTACTCTCCAGTTGTTGTGACACCTTTATCCTTGTCATCGATCAGCAGGAAACCCTCCGTATCCCCAAAAACAGTAGCCATGATTTTTCCAGCTGACTGCAACACCTTGAACTTCTTAGGGGGCCACTGCATGGACACTTGCTGTGACTCAGGCTCATAATGATGAACCCACGTTTCATATTCAGTGACAATCTGGTTTCAAACTTCATCTTTGTTGTCTGTACAGAGGCACAAATACTGTCATGAACACTCAATGATCTGTTGGTTTTGAAGTGGCATGAACATTCTTGCACTGACTTTTGACATTCTTAGGTGTTGTTGAAGAATCTTAAAAATGGATGTAAGTGATACTTCACCATTTCTGCAACTGCATTTTATTCAATCTGGCATCATCCCCTACAAGTTCTCAACTTTTCTGACAATGTCTGAGGAAGTAGCCTCAATCAGGTGTCCCGGATAGAAGTTGTCTTCAATCAACTCTGCCTTGCTTGAAAAGACTGTGCTACTTGTAAACCATGGATTTCTCAGGGCAACAGTCTCTGTGAACCACTAATATCACTTCCAAAATAGTTTGAGGTATTTTTCTCTTGTTTTGTGAGGAACTTAATGATGGCACGAAATTCAATTTTGTCCATACTTGAGGTTTTCTTCACATTTGATGTGCTTCTTCAACAATATCTGAAAGAACACAGATGCAAGTAGGCTGAACTTGGCACATATACTCATAGTAAGTCACACAACCAGTGTGCACTAGTACTCACTCCCATCTCTTCAATACCTCCCACCATTCCATGAATTTCATGACTTTCCCTCATACCTCCACAGTCATTCACTACTTTCCTAAAACACATTCTCATATTCCCAAATTCATTTTCATCAAAATCCCTTCCAAATAGCTTCTTTATCTATATCCCAAACCAGGATTTCTTGGAGAACTAGACTCTTGAATTTTTAAAATAATTTCCTGAAGTAATTTGGAGTGTATGATCTCAATGTTCCCATAGAAGACTGCATTTTGTGAGTTTATGGTAAATGTGAGTTTATGGATAGGACTTTGTTTTGGGAGATCAAGATAGAGAGAAATGCAGAACTGGCAGGATTTGTCTCCTGTGTTCTCCACCCCAGCCCACCCCAGCCTGCTTTGTAATTTCTGGGGAATGGTAAAGAAAGGAAGCTGCTTTCCTGTGTGGAAGGGGACCCTAAATGGGTGAATGAACCTGTGTGTAGCCTTAGAGCTTTTGTAAGCCAGTCTATCTCTATTTTTTCATTGGAGCACTTCTAAGAGCATTTCTTTCTCTATAGAAAGAGACAGATAACATTTGGGGGCTTTCATTCTGGTTAAAACCCTACCATTACTTAGAATCCATTGTTTTATGTCACATTTTATAGTAAATCATGTAAACTTTACTTTTTTTTTTAACCTAAAATAGGCTTGAGAATGTTTCCATTTTTAAAAAAATTTACTTTATTGTTTTTTACAGAGATACAGATAGAGACAGACTGAGATAGAGAGAAGGGGGAGGGCCCAGAGCAGTCTCCACAGTTGTAGGTCATCAGTTTTCACATGGTTTTGTTCCACACAGGTGGGCGGGGGCCGTGCAGGAAAGGAACTGGGCTGGGGGCCTCCCCCATGGGAGGCACACCCCCTCGAGCCTGGACCCAAATTGGTGGGGGGAAGAGGGGGGAGAACCTAGCTGGGGCCTCAGGCATGGGAAGCACACCCCTGTTCAGCATATGGGTCTGCACTGACCAGGGCCGGGATTTGATCCTCAGTACCCCAGGGCTGTAAAGCAAGTGCTTAACCTGCTGAGCCATCCCAGCTTCCCCTCCACTTACATTTGATTCTATGTAAAGGGAAGTTCAGTAAAGGTGTTTTTCTCCTAGCAATTGAAAACAATGGTATTTGTTATTGTTATTTTCTTTCTTTATCTAAAATAAAAAGTGATTTTCCATCTGTGCCTTGTGCTTTCTCTCTTAGCAATACATTGTGCCTTGCAAATACTTGATGTCAATGAACATTTACTGAATTTATACATGAATAATTTTTTTTAATTACCATTTCTTAAATGCCTATCCATTTTACAAACATTTATCATTCATCCCCAAGATAAAGCCCATGTGATAAAAACCACCTGTGGTCTGACAAAGTTAGGTTTATTAACTCAATGCTGCACACCAGAGGAATCATGGGGCATCCCACCAAGCATAGGAAGAGATAGTTATTCTAGGATTTGGGGAAAAGATGTGGTATTTTGATACAACTTCAAAGCACACCAGGCTATGTGTAAAAGGATTCTCATCAGACCTGAGCTGATAAGAGAACTTAAGATACTGTTTCCTTGGAAACTATAACATGAAGATAGATGTGGAATCTATTTGGCAACCCTTTATCTGAAGCTTTGCACCTGGATTGGGAAATTGAAGCTTCTTCTCTGTGTCAAAGTAATTCAGATCCCCTAGGCATGGGTGGAATATTCCATTCTTGCTGATACTTCAATTAGCAAATTTTCAGAAAAACTGTAATTTTAGAAAATAAGGTTTCTCAGCATTTTGTCCTTCTTTTGTTAATTGACAAAACCAGAATTAATGCACCTGTCAAGATGAGACTAATTCCTTGATAACAGATAAGAAAACTGGTGTTCTCTGGAGGTTCTGGGTACTTACCCAACATCATACAGCTACTTGTATTAAGTTGCATAGCTGTGATTCATACACATTCTATGATCCAGCAATTCTACTCCTAACTATATAATCAACAGATATACATACACATGTATTCCAAAAACCAAGTATAGCAATGTTCATAATAGCATTTTTTTTTTTTAGGACTAAATGACTTTTCTGTATTAATTTTTATTGAGTTATAATTGACATACAATAGAATGCACAGATATTAAATGTTCAATTTGTGAACTTTGACTGTTATATATACCCATGTTACTATCACCCAACCAAGATATACCGTAGAACATTTTCATCATCAACCCAGAAAGTTTCCTCAAGCTATGTATGCTCCTTCTTAATTCCATTTATCCCCAGAAATCACTTTCTGATTTTTATCACTACAGATTAGTTTTGCCTATTCTGAAACTTCATAGTGATGAAATCATATTTTATGTATTCTTTAGTGTTTGGCTTATTTCAAGCAAGATGTTTTTGAGGTTAATCCATAATGTTGCATATATCGGTGGTTCGGTCTTTTTTATTGCTGAGTAGTATTTTATCACATGAAAATACTATAATTTGATTATCCATTCTTTTAATGATGGATATTTAGATTGTTTCCAGTTTGAGGTTATGATGAAGAAGCCTAGAGCAGCATTTATTTTTTACTAGTTCCAAATTGGACACAACTGTCCATCAATAGTAGAATGGGGAAATGGCTCAGTAGAATGGCTCAGTGGGTTGAGCTCTCGCTTTGCAGCCCCGGGGTCCAAGGATCGAGTCCTGGTCCTGGCTTCAGCCCATACAGACCCATATGCTGAACTGGGGGGAGCTTCCCATGTGGGAGGCCCCTGGTTTAGCCCCCAGCTTGGGGGTGGGGTGTGTGTGCCTGAGGCCCCTGGACGGGTTCCCTCCCTACGCAGCCCCCCCACACACACACACCTGTGAGGAACAAAACCATGTTAAAAACTGATGACATGCAATTATGGAGACTGCTCTGGGCTCTCCTGCTTCTCTCTGTCTCTCTGTTTCTGTCTCTCTCTATCTCTGTCAAAAACAATAAAATAAATCTTTAAAAAAACAAAACAAAACAGTAGAATGAATAAATTATACTAGATAGCACAAACTTAAATGGCCAGATGCTATGTAAACAATGTGGACGATCTCATCCAAACATAATGTATAGCAAAAGAAGCCAGACAAAAATAAATATATCCTATATTATCCCATTTTTATTCAGGTAACCAGCACCCATGAGGATTGGTAGATGCCAGATAAATGCAAGTAGACTCTGTTAACTGGAACTCAAGCAACTGGCAAAATCTTAAGCAACTGGCCAGTTGCTTGAGTTTTGATTAAGAATCTACCGTAAGCTCTGGGGAGGAAAGGGAATGACTAGGAATGGGTACATGAGGTAAGCTTTTAGGATGCTGGTAGCAGTCTTTCTTGATCTGGGTAGTGATCATATAAGTGCGTCTACTTTATGAAAATTCATCAAGTTGTATGTGTGTGGTGTGTGTCTATGTCTGTATGTATGGTATACTTCAGTGAATAAGTTTTATATTTTAAAAACAAAGTATCATTATTACCAATATAGTAAGCTTTCTAGGGAAAGGTAGGGAAGGGTCTGTGGAGAAATTCACTTAGGTTGCAAAGACTGCATTAAAATTAGCACTCATGTCAACTACAATGAAAAATAAATTTAAAAGTAAAAAATAAAATCTAGGCCTTAAAAAAATTAGCACTCATTGTACATTGCTAGTGAGAATATAAAATTGTACAGCCACTTTGGAAAATAGTTTGGCAGTTTCTTAGAGAATTAAGCATAAATTTACCATCCAATCCAGCAATCCCACTCCTAGGTGTTTACCCAAGAGAATACATGTTCATATAAAGACCTATATGCAAATGTGTAGGTGGCTTTATTCATAATAATCTCAAACCATTAATAATTTAAATGTCATTATCAGCTGCTGAATAGATGAACAAATTGTGACATATCCATATAATGGAACACTATTCAGCTAAAAAAAAGAACAAACTACTAAAACATGGAATAAATTACTGGGACATACAACAGCATGGATGGATTCCAAAAGCATATGCTAAATAATAGAAGTTGGAGACAAAAGGCTACATACTGTGTGACTATTTATATGACATTCTGAAAAGGTCAAAGCTGTATGGATAGAAGTCAGATTAATGGTTGCCATGAGCTGCAGTGGAGGAAAAGGGATTGACTGCCAAGGAGCATGAGGGAAGTTTGTGGGTTAATGGAAATAGTCTATATCTTGATTGCAGTGATTACACAATTGCATACATCCTTCAGAACTCTTTGATCTATACACTAAGAAAGGTAAATTTTACTGTATGTGAATTATATCCTATTAAACTTTTTAAAAGATGTCACTTCAAAGATTGGTGCAATGAAGTGGCATGCATGAGGTGAGGTGGGTAATGTGGAGTTGAAAAAAAAGATATAAAGGTTGTGAGTTGCATGAGTGTTCTGGTGGCTTGGGATGGAGTAACATTGGAAGCAGAAAACAAGTGACTATACATATATGTTCATTCTAATTTGTCACTATTACTTTCCTTCTCAGGAAATAGGAGGTATAGATTCTGTAGAGGTCATGCATAATAATCGCTTACAAAATAGCACTGTCCTGAAGACTGCTACATATATTATTTAATTCTCACAACAACCCTAAGGTAAATAGACGGAACTCACACAGGCAGTCTGACTTCGGACCTAACTACAGCATGACACAGTCCTACTCTTCCAGTAGAGTTGATCATTAGCTACAGTGACAGGCTGGCAAGCATTGATAGGCAAAGTAGTCATTGATTCCAGTAATAGCTAGGAAATATGAATCATATTACCCAAGATGGCAACTTTCATTCCTGCCTTCAAAATCCAGATTCACATGGTTAGTACTCACATAGGCCAGAGGTCAATGTGTTAGCTAGCCAGCCTCCAGGATAATCCCCAGTGATTCTTGCCTCCTTCTATGAATGCACCTGAGTGGTCCCATTCCACACTGAACAGCACCAGTAATTTGATCTCTGTAACCAATAGGATATTGCAGAAATAATGGAGTATGACGTCTGAAGGTAAGCCGAGGCAAAAACATTGTAGTTTCTGCCTTACTCTCTTGGATTCAGTTTGGTTCCAAAATTCATTCCCTATGTGGCAGGTTATATTTTTAAAGATAGCCATCACAATGGCTTCTACCTCACATGCTCTTCTACTTCATCACCCTCTCATCAAGAGGAAGGACTAGGTCTCTTCCCATTGAGTCTTGGATGGACTTCTGACCATTTCAACTAATAAAGCACTACACAAATGAGGTAATGTGACCTATTAGGACAGGTCAGAAGATGTAATGCAGCTTCACTGGATCTCGTGCTTGGAGTCCAAAGCCACCATAGAAGTCTAATTACACTGAGGCCACCATGCTGGGGATGGCCAAGCTACATAGGGAGGGACCTCATGTAGGTGCTCCAGTCAGCATTTCTAGACTTTCAGTTATCCCAGCCCAGGTGCTAGATATACTCATACAAGTACAAAGAGTACAAAGAGCCTTCAGAGATTATTCCAGCCCCATTAAGTGTCCTCCAACTTTTGAATCTTTCCAGCTGAGGACCCAGACATTGTGGAACAAAGACTAGTCATCCCCACAGTGCCCTGTCCAAATTCTTGATCAGTAGGGTCTATAGGCATATTTAAATGGTTGTTTTAAACCACTAAATATTGGGGTAGTTTGTTATGCAGGAATAATAATTAGAACACCCTGCAACTCCTGATAGTTTTGACCTTCCTGAAAATATCACCTTCTCCAAGATCCTGGCTGGCTGGTGGTTGAGGATACCTACAGTGCAGGTAACATAGGGTCTTAAATTGCAAAGGATGGAACCAGTCTGCTAAATTACTTTGAGGGTTTAGAATGGTTGAACCTCCCTGAAGAACTAGAAGATATCTTTCTCTATACTATACTATACTATACTATAGTATACTATACTATATCCCTTTTGTACAAGTGATTTTTTTTTAAGAGATTTTATTGAGAGGTGAGACACAGAGAAGGGATAGCAGTTTCCATAGTTGTTTATCAGTTTTTTGACAGTTTCATTCTACAGAGGTGGATGTGGGGCCACACAGGGTAGAACTGAACTGAGGACCTCCCTCATGAGAGACAAGAACCTTCACCACCATCCTGGCAGTTATCAGTTGCACACTGCAGTTCAGCATGTGGGTTTGCATGGGTTGGGGCTGGGATTCAATCCCCGGACCCTGCAGTTGCAAGGTAAGCACTCAACCTGTTCAGCTATCCCAGCATCCTCAATAAAGTGATTTTTAAGACTGAATAAATGTAATTCACACAATAAAAGTGGTCATAGACATAGCCTACTGTCTTAGTCTGTTTGGGCTGCTGTAACAAAATATCACAGGCTGAGTGGCTTATAAACAGAAATTTCTCTGTTATGGAGGCTAAAAAGTCCAAAATCAAGATGTCAGCATGGTTGCATGATAGTAAGAGCTCTTTTTCTAGTTCATAGCCAGAGTCTCTAGCTGTGTCCTCACATGGTGAAAGATGCAAGGGAGCCTTTCTGGAGGCCTCCTTTATAAAGACACTAATTCCATTCGTAAGGGCAGTCTACGCACCTCTGGAAGGCCCCACCTCCTAATACCATTATGTTTTGGGGTCAGGATATCAACATATGAATTTTGGGGAGAATACAAACATCCAGACTATAGCACCTACAAAATAAAAACTATACTCAATTTGTTTAGAGAAAATAAGTTGTCATTGAGTCTACAGAATAAAATAACCATGATGTAACAGTGGTGTCTATAAGGCACCTGTTAATTTAAAAACCTACTAGCACCAAGTTTCAAACTAATACATTCTTCTTTTTTTTTTTTAAAGATTTTTTTTTAAGATTTTTTTTTATTGTTTTTGACAGAGAGATACAGAGACAGAGACAGAGAGAAGGGGGAGGGCCCAGAGTCTCCATAGTTGTACATCATTGGTTTTTCCACATAGTTTCAGTCCACAGGTGAGCGAGGGGCTGCACAGTACAGGAAATGGGCCAGGGTCTCACCCCGGTGAGAACTGAACTGGGGGCACTCCCCAGTTCAGCATATGGGTCCACATGGGCCAGGGCCGAGATTCGATCCTCGGTTCCCGGGGCTGCAAAGTGAGCGCTTAACCCACTGAGCCATCCCAGCTTCCCCAATACATTCTTCTTCTTGAGATGGCATCTCAAAAACTTATCATACCTTAAGATTCATCCTATATATTTTTAATGATAAATAAAAATCAAGAAACAATGGTGATCAATATTCCACTAAGCGGAAGCCCCATGAGGACAGGAACTATTGATTTCTTCACTGCTATACCCTCATTGTCTAGCATAGTGCTATATAACAAAGCAAGCACTTAAACTGCATAAGTAAAATCACAAAAAGAAAATGAGTTTATCCTTTGATAGATATTAAACTCCCTATTAGCAGTTAGGCTTTAAATTACTAAGTCAACAAGCAAGACAAACTGACTGTTTTCAAGGTTGAAGGGGGCAATGAGATATGTTTATTGGTGAACCAGCAAGAACTAAATGAGGAAAAAATGCACCAACAATTATACTTGAGTCAATATGAATTTTTATTAACACACATTTGTCAAAATGTACAAACCAAAACATTCTTGTGTTTTAAAATGTCCATTATTACAAACATACAAATAAACAAAAGGTGTTACCAAAAGTTAGCTACTCAATTTCATGGTAAAACAGTGTCATGATTTTTAAAACCAAAAATT
Organism: Craseonycteris thonglongyai; assembly: GCA_004027555.1. Classification (NCBI taxonomy): domain Eukaryota; kingdom Metazoa; phylum Chordata; class Mammalia; order Chiroptera; family Craseonycteridae; genus Craseonycteris; species Craseonycteris thonglongyai. The sequence goes on from PVKE010007781.1 coordinate 22,082, forward strand.
TCAAGACTGAGGTTTCTTCCTTCCCTTTTTAGAACTTATGGAAAGTTAGAAAATGCGTTGATTTCCTTTATATTAAATGCCAAGACCTTAAAAAAAGATTTAGTATAAAACTAAATGTGTTTTTATATTGTCACTCCATGTAACAGAATTTCTCATCTTTAAAATTAAAAAAAAACCATGACTTTTTCACAATCTTTTCCTCAGTCAACATATGCATCTGAAAAATATTATCTGAAAGTTTGTCTTTATCTAAAGGCTTCTCATTCAAAAAGTTATAAAACTATTTAACATTGCCCTTTCCCTTGCTTAGAAGGGAAAATTACATCCACTGCTAGAGCAATACAGAAGCAACATGGTCCATTGTTTCTCTTATCAGAAGGAAGCCACCCATTTCCACATCTCTGTCCCATTATGTGCCTGGCTCCATTTGTGAGAATGCTATCATAACTTACAAGAGTCTGCTTCTAGGAAATGCCTACCAAGTTAAACTTACTGCTGCAATTTTGGTAGACTCAGGTACAAATGTCATCTGCTTTCATGATTACCTCTAACTCAAATATCCCCCTGATGATTCCAAGGCAGTTGGTTTTGTTTCATGGCATACTACACATCTCTAATTTCTTTCACAAACATCACATAGAGGACATGAGAGTATGGCAAGAAATGCAAATTTATCCCCTCTCTTAGAAAACTAAATCCACATACCTACTGGATCAAGAAGGGAAAACAGGGCATGAACAATTCTGGCAAAAGCCAAACTGCTTCTGAGAAGCATCTGTTTTCAAAACACTTCTATTAAAAGCAGGGAGTATGCAGGCTGGGTTGTGTGAGGAGTGGGGCAAAGTATAGTGATACCATTTCTTCCAATCAGACTCAGAGAGCCTACTTGAGCAGCTTGTACTGACCCCTAAAATGCTCTTTAGTTCAAATATTATCCCATTTTGAATCTGCTCATATAAAACAAAAGTGTTCTCTGACAATGGCCTAGTATGATAACTGATATAAGCAAGTAATGGGTACTTAAAAAAAAAAAAATAGAAGTGGCAGTGTGAGAATAAAACAATCAGGAAAGGGGTGGGGAGGAAAGTGTCCAGTACAACCTGGACAACCTTTCTTTCTGCCTTTACTTACAAAGACAGACTCTTCAAATCTTTGCCATCTCCCTTAAGTTTCTTCTTAAATGCTCTTCCAAGAAACCCTCCAAAAGGCACTTAACTCCATACTTATGCATTGAATTGTTTCACCTTAACAATCAGTTTTTAAGACTCCAAGGTAATAAGAAAGAAAACTGATGCTTTAACCTTGTTGCCAAGATAATAAGAAAACGGATTCTTTTACTAAAAGCTAGAGTAGGACTTATTTTTTAAGAGGCATCACTTTTACAAGAACAAGCTAATCTACCATTATTCCTTTATCAAGAAAGTTACTTTTTTAATAAAATAAATAAAACTCTGGCTATACATAGTACAAAGTTCATACATAATATACCTGGAAAAAAACCCAAGAGTATACCCTGAAGCAAAAGGTTTATTGGAGAGAGAAAGCCTCATCCATTGTACCAAGTCTTAAGGTGGCAGTTTTAAAAGTTCAGAAGGTGGCAGTGATATGGAATTAATGCCAAACTATTTGCTCATGGGTATGGCAGGATGCAATGATGGACTAAAAATAAAATTATTCTGCACATAACACTGAGCATTGGGCAGTGACCACCACAAACAAACAAACAAACAAACAAAACCAACAAAACAACAACAACAAGACAAAGAAAAGAAAACAGTAGTACCAAGAGACAAAGACAAAGTTAGTAGTACTGAGTGAAGATGGGAAAATGGGGGAAAGAGAAAGGATTCGGAGCATGAGAGAGCTTAAAACCCCAAACATTCAAGCATGCAGTCATAACACAGCACAAACCAGGTGTTTCCATTCAGCCCACTGCAATCACACAAAAGATAACTTTAATAAAATAGAAATTTCTTAAGAAAGTTTGCAGTTCCTGGAGAATAGCCAGGTTGCCAACCATAATCCAGGAATCTATTTGTTGTTGCTGGGAGCCTCATTGTGGTCTCTCAAGGAGAGGTTATACCTCCTGACTTCTCAGACTTCTTGCTCTTGGACAAGGCAGCTGCTTGCTTCAGGAGCTCTCTGTTTTTGGCCTTAAAAAAAAAAAAAATCAGTGCAAGGATATTTTAACAGGACAGGACATGTTTTTAATGCAGATGCTAAGGCAGACTATGTAGAGGGTCAGGAAGAGATGAACAAATTTCAGACATAAAAACAATAGAAGCTCTAGGGCTAGGTTCAGGGGAAAGACAGTATTTGCTGAAGGTTAATCAGTGTACTTCAGTCGTCTGGGATTCACTGTTACAAAAGGATGCTTTATGTAACACAAACAAACCGTGGAGCGCCTTAATGTACTAGATAAACAGAACTTCTAATTCAGACATCTGGAATCACATCTGGTTTATCCAAAATCAAGGAACATATTTAGTAATTCCACTGTTTTTGTTTTTTAAAAATTTATTTATTGTTTTTCACAGAGAGAGAGAGAGAGAGAGAGAGATACAGAGTCAGAGACAGAGAGAAGGGGGAAGGCCCAGAACAGTCTCCATAGTTGCACATCATCGGTTTTTCCACATAGTTTCATTTCACAGGTGGGTGTGGGGCTGCACAGGGCAGGAGCTGGGCCGGGGTCTCAACCCGGTGAAAACCGAACTGGGGGCACTCCCCAGTTCAGCATATGGGTCCGCACAGGCCGGGGCCGGGATTCGATCCTCGGTCCCTGTGGCTGCAAAGTGAGCACCTAACCCACTGAGCCATCCCGGCTTCCCCAATTCCACTGTTTTTGAAGAGAAAAGATCAGAACAAATCCGAGAGTGAAACAATAAAAGATAACTATAATGTAGATTAATGTGATGTGTCAATACTTTGAGAAAAAAAAAACAACTTAAGAGATGATCACTTAAAATACACTCAACCAAAAATACACAAGTCATTACATAAAATAAGCAGTCACCTGCAATTGTTCTGTGACTTCTTTGTGGGTTTTCTCCATTTGGTTCATTTTGGCTCTCATCTGAGATTCTTGGTATTGAAAATCAGCCTTCAACTCTGTGATCTGAGGGGAAAAAAGGCAGAGTGACCAGAAATTTCTGTGCAATGAAAGCTGTTTTGGTATCAGAGAGCTAAATGGCCCCCCAAATTAATGAAATTTGGGGCTCTTCTGAAGAGCTATACCTAATCAAATCCAGGAAATTCCAAATCCTATTTTTATCTAAAGATTTCCTAAAAATGACACAAAATCCTGAAGTGGTATTTCTGACACTAGCAGGTTTTAAAGATTTCATGTATACCTAATACCCACCTCCAAATAAATCAGTGATTATAATGCAATTTGACTGATGGTTTGAGAGAAGCCATGAGAATAATAGCTGCTGCCATTTACTGAATTTTTACCCTGTTTCAAACAACTTTAGGACAAACACTATATTATTTCATTCAATACTAAGACAACCTGTGAGGGGAAATATTATTCTTCACATTTTATAGATGGGAAAACTAAGGCTTAGAAAAGGTCAAGTAACATGGCTAAGATCATACATGTTAGCAAATGGCAGAAACAGAGAATTCAAACCCCAGGCCTTCTGCTACTGACTATGCTAGTCAAGGAGCACTGAGAAAAGATACTTAAATCAGAAAAATGATGTGTGAGCTGAGTTTTAAAGAACAAGCAGGGGACGCTGGGATAGTTACCGGTAGTTCAACAGGTTGAGTGTTTGTTTGCCTTGCCATGGTAAGGTCCAGGAATCAAATCCTGGCCCCAGACTGTGCAAACCCACAAGCTGAACTGTGGCGCAACTGGTAACCGCCAGGATGGTGGTGAAGATTCTTGGCTTCCATGAGGGAGGCCTCCAGTTCAGTTCCACCCTGTGCTGCTCCACATCCACCTATGCAGAATAACACTACATCAAAAAACTAATGATGTACAACTATGGAGACTGCTCCGGGCCTTCCCCACTTCTTTCTGTCTCTTTCTCTCAAACAATAAACTAAATCTTTTTTCTTTTTTTTTATGAGTTATTGTTTTTGACAGAGACAGAGAGAAGGGGGAGGGCCCAGAGCAGTCTCCATAGTTGTACACCATCAGTTTTCGACATGGTTTTGTTCCATACAAGGTGGGCAGGGGGCTGCACAAAGCAGGATCTGGGCTGGGGGCCTCCCGCATGGGAGGCATGCCCCCTCGAGCCAGGGGCCAAATGAGGAGGGGAAGAGGGGGAGATCCAAATTGGGGCCTCCCACATAAGAAAGCACTCCCCAATTCAGCATATGGGTCCGCACGGGCCAGGGCCAGGATTTGATCCTCAGTCCCCAGGGCTGCAAAGAGAGCACTCAACCTGCTGAGCCATCCCAGTTTCTCCCAAAATAAATCTTAAAAAAAAGTACAAGCAGCCACTAGGACATGAGGGAAGGAGAAGAGCACCCAAGCAAAGGAACAGTATGGATATAGACAGAGAGTACAAGATAACAAGAGAGCTTGTTCAAATGACTGATGAGCATAAAGTAGCAGGCAGGGGATGAGGATAGGGATAGTCAGGCAGGACGAGAAGGAGCCTGCATTCAAGACAAAAAGTATGACTTTGATCCTAACAGTTATAGGGAACAATCTACTAATTGCTTTTGCTCCTTTTTAAAACCTAACTTTGCAAAGCAGCAGAAACAAGTGCTCATTTTGTCTCTACTTTGCAAAAATCCTTTTAATGTGTCTTTCTGTTCTAGCGCATGATGAAAATACACTGAGTCCACTTTCATCTGACAGTCATGCAGTTAAATAGAAAGAATACTGGTCTTTTCCCATGAATCTCCACCTTAATGGAAGAAGAAAGCATAGCACAGTAGATAGAACAGTACAGTCAGAAAGACGAGTTCATTCCTTTGTTCTGCCATTTACTAGTTATATGAATGAAATGTGTCATTTAATTTCTTTGGGTCCATTTTCTCATCTGCAAAATGAGGTAGAAATTAGACCAAAAGAAAGCATGTGAAGATTTTAATGTTATAAATGTCTTTATTAGTCACTGGAATGAATCACAGCATTCCAAATCTTGGCACAAGACAACATATAGCCTCAGGGAAAGAATAGCTAGTTGGAAGAGATTGAAAAATCCTAAGAGGAAAAATACTGGAGGCACTCTTCATCCATGAAATGATGATGATAGTAATTCCCACTTCAAAGAGTTGTTATGAGGATCAATGAGTTAATACACATAAAGTACTGTAAAAGTAGTCAGGCACATACTAAGCATCCAACAAAACTATTATTATTATTAATATATTACGGCAAAAATGAGATATACTAAAAACCTGAAAATAAGAAATAAGTAGACATCAGAATAAGGATATAAAATGTTCCCTTGAAAAGGGTGGATGACTCTTAGACCAGACTAAAACTTTACTGAAGATAGTAACAGTTTAAAGAGTGGGTCACTCAGGAAAGGATTTGTCAGCAATGGAAGCAAAGTGACACCAGAGCATGAAGGAAGGCGTACCTGAACATCGTCCAGGGAGACCTGGCCCACATAGTTTGAGTATTACCATCCCACAGACATGGCCATCCCAATAAGAAGAGATGGAGGCATCAGGTTTTCTTAGCCTGAGAGCATTAAAAATTCCAATTATGTAACTACCTCTTCTTGTCCCAACTCCATGCTCTTGCAGCACTTTCTGATTACAACCTTCCAATGAAGCTCATGCTAAGAGCAGTACTTAGCTACGTGTCCCAATGTGATTACAAGGGAGCATTGTAGCTTCATACATCATCTCTGTAAGGTAAGCTTGGTTAACACGACTTCTCCCTGAGTAGTGGAAGCTCCCTCCAAATGCTGAGAAAAATCAAGTGGATTTTACTGTAATACCATGCCATGAGTCATCTTGGCACATAGCAAGCCTCCCCCAGTATAACCCAACTATCCCATTGGATCTCTCTGAAAGCATCAATGGTTAGGACCCAACAAATATCAGTTAAACAGGGTTAGCATCATGCCCCATCCCACATTATCTTACTCTTGCATCATTCTGGCCTGAAAGGCATGAACTAAACTGTACCTTTTTCTCTTTCTCTAAAATCATTTGATCCTTTTGATGCAACATCTTCTTCAGAGTGGCTACTTCTTCCTTCAGTTGGGCAATGATGACAAAGTGGTCAGTGCCTGGTGAGTCCAGAGCTAGGTCTGGAGAAAAACTGAACAGAAAAATGGGGAGGAAAAATAAATCACAACTTGGATGGATAAACTTTTTTTTTCTATCTGAAGATACTTCGTAGGCCACTTGACTACAAGATTAATGGCAAGAGTAACTATTTGAATTTCCAGCATGAAACACGATATTCCATATATATGCCAGGCTCGACAGTATTTGCTAAAATGAATAGGCAAGGTGGTCATCAGGTAACTATACTAACCAAAACCATAACATGCAGCATTCCTGCAACCTCTTCTCTCATACTCAGGACTAAAATAAATGTCATTTCACAAGAATAAAGTATATTCTGTTTCAGGCTCACTGAAAGATCCCTAATTATTTATGGGTGACATAGTTATAAATTTTTTTTGTGATTATTTTCCTTAGAATCTGGATTAATGATCATTGTAAGCTCATGAGTTTTTCTTTAATGTTCCTCATAGAGCTTGTCTTTTGGTTCTTTTTCTGCCCCAAAGCACTGTGATATGGTATAGCAGCTAAGAAGCTGCTGCTTTCCACTCCATGAACAGTCAGTTGTTTTTGTTTTTTTTTAAGATTTATTTTTATTGTTTTTGATAGAGAGAGATATATATACAGAGACAGAGACAGAGAGAAAGGGGAGGGCCCAGAACAATCTCCATAGTTGTGCATCATCAGCTTTTCCACAGTTTCATACCACAGGTGGGCGCGGAGCTGCACAGGGCAGGAACTGTGCCAGCGTCTTACCCCGGTGAGAACTGAACTGGGGGCACCCCCCCAGTCAGCATATGGGTCCACACAGGCCAAGGCCTGGATTTGATCCTCGGTCCCTGGGGCTGCAAAGTGAGCGCTTAACCCACTGAGCCATCCCGGATTCCCCAGTACTTTTTAAAAATAATAAAAAGAAGATGAAATTAATAGGAAGGAAGCCAACTTCCCCCACACTACAATGGGCTTATGAATTGCCACTTACAATATCAAGGATTCTGTGACATTTAGTTAGTAAAGGAACAAAAAGGTGGCACACTCACATCACAACCAGGGTTTTCAAAAGATTCCTCCCAGTAACAGTATCTGAGAACCTCATTTTGTTTTATTGCCTGGTGAAATTTGTCCTTTTGGTAGCCTCTCCTAACTAGGACCAGTTTTGGGGAATCTGTAACCCCTTTCAATTGTATGTACAGTTCTGTGTTACAGTTTTATACATACAATGGGCTGTTTCTAGGGTGAGGATCCATAGCTTTCACTGGTTGGTCACAGGTGTCTTAGACCCAAAAGAAGAATCAGTGAGGGTCACATCCTCCCCTTCTTTGGAGAATTCCCAAAGGAAGCTCTTTCCTTTTCCCAGGGTAACCTTTAAACACAAACTTGTGTTACTTAAGCAGACACTGGAACACTGACTCCCAACTCCCCATATGAATATAGTAATAATTCTAATTTCTCTTTGTTGTTATTTCTTTCCTATATTTTAAACCACATGTAATAACCAGTATTTCTCTACGCAGGTGGAAGCTCCAAATAGCAAACCGAACCACTGGACACACTTCCTCATAGTTACCAAATCCAACATTTCTATGGGTAGAATAGGGAGATATAGTCCACTCAGTCTAAATGAAGTATATAAGAAGACTGTCAGAAGAAAAATGGATCAATGTTTTCATAACTGATGAATATGCAGAATCACTGGGTAACAAAGACTAAATATAAAATAAAAAAATAAGGCATGCAGGAGAAAATATTGAAAGCTCCATTACAGTCCCCACTAGCTTCAATACCCGCCAAGTGACTATCTTTCCTCAAACAAACATAATCTGTTTAAACCCGTAAATAGAGTAATGAATAAAATGGAGTAATGGGCTAGTATAAATAGCTTCTATTGTCCCAAAAGCTATCAATGCTGTTTGACTTGTTACTTTCTTTTTTTTTTTTAAGATTTTGTTTTTGACAGACCAACAGAGACAGAGACAGAGAGAGAGAGAAGGGGGAGGGCCCAGAGCAGTCTCCATAGTTGTATATCATCAGTTTTCGACATGGTTTTATTCCACACAGGTGGACAGGGGTTGCAGAGGGTGAGAACCAGCATGGGAGGCACACCCCGGCAAGCTGGGAATTAAACAGGGGGTCTCCACATGGGAAGTTCACCCCAGCGAGAACCAAACTGGGGGCCTCCCACAAGGGAAGCACACTTTAGTTCAGTATATGGGTCCATATAAGCTGGGGCCGGGACTCAATCCTCGGACACTGGGGCTGCAAAGCAAGCACTTAACCCGCTGAGCCATCCCGGCTTCCCCTCTACCTGTTTCTTGAGAGAGGGCTCTTCCCATACCAATAAATTATTGACAAAATCAGTTGTGTATATCCCATGTTAGGGCCTGAACATCCTAACTCTCCAACTGATTAATAAGAACTTCTGGGAATCACAATTTAAGATGGCAGGTTAGCAAGGCAGTAAATCAGAACCAGTCTCTTTTCAAATGCCTCCAATAACAAACAGGAAACTCACTTCTTCTCCAAGAAGGTTCTTGCTTTTTCTAAAAGCTTTTGATGTAAGAACAATCTTCCTTGGATTGAGCCAAAAACTGCCTCCCTGTCATTCCTATCTATTGGTCCTGGTCTGAACTTAAAGACCACACAGAGTAAGTTTGATCTTTCAGGCATACTTCAGATGGAGAACAAAATTACAAGAAAAAGAATGTCCTTTCGAAACAATAAACCACAAAGTTTATCTGGGTATCACTATTGTTGGGAGTGGTATTTATTGTTCTACTGGCTTTTCAATTGCCAATAGAACAATAAACAAATATATCAAAAAGTAGATGGTATATTTTCTCAGGGAAGAAAAACTACAAACGAACTAAGATTTTCTTCAAATTGAAAACTTTCTGTGATAATTTTAACAAACTAGAAAATATGAGAGGGAGGCTATGCATTTTGCAGGATACTAAAATAGAAAAGGTGTTTTATAAGTATAAAACCATTAGAGAAATAGTTTTATTAAAAAAAAACAAAACCCTGGGAAAAGCCGGGACGGCTCAGCGGGTTGAGCGCTCGCTTTGAGGCCACGAGGACCGAGGATCGAATCCCGGCTCCGGCCCAGGCAGGACCCACATGCTGAACTGGGGAGTTCCCACAGTTTGGTTCTCTAGTTGTCTCTGTCTCTGTCTCTCTCTCTATCTGTCAAAAGTAAAATAGAAATAAATATGCACTGAAGATAAAACAATTACTCTCTATAAATATAAAAAGATATAAAAACAAAACAAAACAAAACAAAAAACTCTAAATAATGTATTCTCTTTGTACAATATAGAAAAGGCTAATGAATAAAAGAAAAAAGGAAAAAAAATACTCAAATATGCCTCAATATTTAAAAAATAAATTAAGAGAGGAGAATGTGGTAGTATAGAAAGGTCAATGGAAACTGTTAAAGAGAACAAACTACAGAAGATACGACGTAATAAAAATGAAAAACTAGGGGGAAGCTGGGATGGCTCAGCGGGTGAAGTGCTCACTTTGCAGCCTCGAGGACCAAGGATCAAATCCCAGCTCCGGCCTGTGTGGACCCATATGCTGAATTAGGGTATGCTTGCCATGCGAGAGAGGCCCCCAGTTCAGTTCTCGCACCCAGTTCAGCTCCTGGCTCAAGGAGGCATGCCTCCCAGGTGGAAGGTCCCCAGTCCAGTTCCTACCCTGCATGGCCCCCCACCCACCTGTGTGTAGAAACTATGTAAAAAACTGATGATGTACAACTATGGAAACTTCTATGGGGGCCCTCCCCCTTCTCTCTGTCTCTGTCAAAAACAATAAAATAAATCTTTAAAAAAAAAAAAAGAAAAACTAGGAACATAAACTTAAAACTATATTGTTTTAAAAGTGGGGCCAGGAAAGAGGATTGTGATTAATTAAAAAGTGGAAGGCACCTACAATAACCGACTGTTCAGAAACAATACTGGTAATATGTATTCGGTACAGAATTGAATTCAAGATAGATATTCATAAAAAAGTTTTGGTCTGTATGACATTAAAAAGGATGGTCAACAAAGATTTGTCAGAATGTTTTCAAAATGAAGGAAAAGCAAGAACAAAACAAAAACAGTAAGAAAGAAAAGGAAAAATGTATTTAACCTTGTGCTTTGAACTTTTGAAGAAAGAATGCAAACAAAAGGAATAGATTAAGATTGCTAATGCAGGAACATTCAAATGGAACTTATATTTGTATGAAAATAATTTTTGTGGCAGCAATTTTTCCAAATTTTTAAGCTATTAGGGTAAATTATTTTTAAAAATTAGCATGTGCATTTCAAGAAAAAAAAAATCTTTTAAGATCTTTTCCAGAGGACACTATGAAAGACAATGTACCTAAGTTTTAAGAATCAGCATCCTACTTGAGGAAAAAAAATAACTGCTGGTGACCAGATACAAAAAAAACACTGAACAGAAAGCTTAAATTTTTCACTTGGTGTATCCATAGCAATGAACAGCAAGAACAGTGGCAGTATTTCAAAAACAAAATAAGCTAAAAGAAGGAAAACTTTAAGGATTGATTGGTTAAACTAAAGTATATGAATGAGCTTTTTTTCAGGTCATTCAAATGCAGCCTAGGTCATGGTCATAAGAGAACACAAAACAGAAATGATGAACCTAAGGGTTGTGGGTCTTGACTTAGGCCTTTATAAAAAGCAGGGCATTCAGAAAGGTTCACTTCTTGGAAGTAATTTTGCAGGATCATGAACCTGGCAGAGGTGATGGGGTAATCTGTGACATATCTTTCTTCAGAATGGATAGACTAGTTGCCTCAGAGGAAAGTAAAGCTAACCAGAAAGATGAGCTTAATATGGTTCCTTCCTCTATGTAATCTGAATATCTAAGTTAAGCATTTCCAAAAGGTTCAATTAAAGAAGTTTAAAATCAGCGATATTGTTAAAAAGACACCTTGCAGGAATGCCGGGATAGCTCAGCGGGTTAAGTGCTTTCCTTGCAACAGGTGAGGTCAGGGAATCAAATCCAGCCCCTGCAAACCCATCTGCTGAACTGCACCCAACTGGTAACTGTCAGATGGCAGTGAAGGGTCTTGCCTCCCATGAGGGAGACCCCCAGTTTGGTTCCTGCTCCACACAGCTCCACATCTACCTATGTGGAATGAAACCATGTCACAAATAATGTACAAGTATGGAGACTGCTCTGAAACCCTCCTCCCTTCTCTCTCTCACCTTTTCTCAAACAGTAAGTCTTAATAAAAATAAAATAAAATAAAATGACACCTTGCAGAGTCTGAAATCAAGTTAATGAAGAAGGAAGGCAACAAGAAAGAGTAAACTACAAAGATGCTTTGTACTTCCCTAAATAAAATTCACCCCTGGTAAGTTTATATGCTGGTCTGCTCCCAAATCCACCACTGCCTAGGAAGGAGAACTGAGATTGGGAGGAGTTTTCAGAATGGAAACAATTCCAGGGATTTTAGGGAAGACTGTGTTAGGTGGCCTCACTTCAGGATGCTGGGCCCTGGAGGAACAAAAAAATGGCTGGCCCCAAGACTCTGTTGGGAAGGAATCCACTGTACCAATATAGATGGGACATTTTGGGTGTTAGGATAAAGCAGCTCGTAAGAGGAAGCACTGCTGAGGAGATGAAAGATGAAAGAAATAAAAATATGTATTTAAATAGGCTTAAAAATGAAACAAAAATATTTAAATGCATCTCACTCTCTCCTGATCCAGCATTTGCACTGGGCTATCTTTCGACAGATTAAGGAAGCATGGATCATCCCATTACTGCCTTAACTCCAATGTGTCCCCACTCTGTCAAGACTGACTCCTGAAATGCCTGCATGGGGCTTCAGGCACAGATCACAGTGAAAAGCAGCTAGCTGTCGACTTCTTAGAACTAGTGTGGAGACTTATTTGGGGACTGCAGAATTTGATAGCTATTAAATCTAATTATATGTTCCTATCTTTTAATGATAAAATTAAATTTATTAAAAAATATATCAGTACTGCTTGTTTATAAGACAGCAAGTAGCTAGCGTAGTGCCCCTAAGAGGTTCATTGAGAACCACAGACTAGCGTCAAGGCACACTCTAAAAAGTATTTCTGTTTTAGGAACTACGTATGCATTTGAAACAGCTCACCTGTCTCCATTGGTAGTGACTGACTCAAACTTAGATTTTTTCTTTGGAATTTCATTTTGAATTGAAGATGTAGAAAGCGTTTTCTGGCTTTTAATGGAAAAAAAACAGAAAGACACACATTAGAATGAAAGATTAACAAAACATCACGATGAAAGTGTCAATAGGACCAACGTAATATCTTAAGTCTATGCAAGTTATTTATTTTTGATTATTAAAATACACCAAGGTGTTGATTTCATACATGCTAGATGGATCAGTGGCTCATTTCCCCAGGCCCCCCAAATTCTTACCCTTTATTAAATATAACTATGAGAACAGTCAATAAAACTTTAATAAAAAGTATAATTTATCTTACAGTTTAAAAAGTACTTTTACAAAAATTCATTATTTCACATGCATCTTATAAATCTATGAGATATACAAGGCATTATTTCTACTTAGCAGAAACTGAGGCTCTTCAATGTTAATTGATCTACCTAAGGTTATACAGCAATTTTTTTCTTTTTCTTTTTTTTTTTAATATTTATTTATTGTTTTTGACAGAGAGAGAGAGAGAGATACAGAGTCAGAGACAGAGAGAAGAGGGAGGGCACAGAATAGTCTCCATAGTTGCACATCATTGGCTTTTCCACAGTTTCATTCCACAGGTGGACCGGGCTGCACAGGGCAGGAACTGGGCTGGGGTCTCACCCCGGTGAGAACTGAACTGGGGGAACTCCCCAGTTCAGCATATGGGTCCGCACGGGCCGGGGCCGGGATTCGATCCTCGGTCCCCAGGGCTGCAAAGTGAGCGTCTAACCCCCTGAGCCATCCCGGCTTCCCCTATACAGCAATTTAATAATGAAGCTGAGACTAGGTATCAGGCTGATATATTTGAACTCTTACTCCAGTTCTTCACTATACCTCTAAGAATCTACTGGTGTCTTCAGTTCCACAGCAACATTAACAATTTTACCCCTAATAACTTAATTCTCTAAAACTGGTATACAACCCTTTTGCTTTAATGGCTATCCAACTGGCAATCCAAAAGATACTTCATGGGGAAGCCGGGATGGCTCAGTGGGTTGAGCGCTCACTTTGCAGCGCCGGGACCAGGGATCGAATCCCGGCCCCGGCCCGTTGCGGAACCATGTGCTGGGCTGGGAGGTCCCCCAGTTCAGTTCTCTCTCTGTCTCTGTCTCTCTCTCTGTCAAAAATAAAAATAAAAATAAGTAAATAAAAATATATTCAAAAAAAAACACAAAAGATACTTCAGACCCTTTTTACTTGACCACTTTTTAGTACTTAATACCACTGATCATGCCATCCCTCCCTTCTCCCAACTTTACTGAGGAATAATTGACAAATATAATTGTATCAGTATGTAAAGCAGAGGTGTCCAAACTTTTGGCTTCCCTGGAAGAATAAGAACTGTCTTGGGTCACACATAAAATACACTAACACTAACAACAGCTGATGAGCTAAAAAAAAAATCACACACAAAAAGTCCCATAATGTTTTAAGAAAGTTTACAAATCTGTGTTGGGCCACAATCAAAGCCACTCTGGGCCACATGCAGTCTGATCACCAAGATCAGGATAACAACACATTCATAACCTTACAGTTCACATTTTTTTTACAATGAGAATGTTTAAGGTCTACTTTTTAGCAACTTTCAAGTATATAATAGTATACTAATCATACTCTGCTGTACATTAGATCCTCAGAACTTATTCTTCTTACAATTGAAATTTTTTATCCTTTGACCTATACCGTATCTCCTCATTTTCCCCTCCCCCACCCCTTGGAAACTACCACTATATTCTGTTTCTATGAAATCAGCTTTTTAAAAAATATTCCACATAAAAGTGGTATCATACAATATTTGTTTTTCTGTAACTCATTTCACTTAACATGATGCCTCCAGGTTCATCCATGTTGTCATAAATCGCTGAATTTCCTTCCATTTTTATGGTTGAATAATATCCCGTTGTGTATATATACTATATTTTCTTCATACATTTATCAGTTGAAGAACATTTAGGTTATATCTTGGCTATTGTAAATAACACTTCAGTGAACATGTGGGGTGCAGATTGATTTCTCTTAGAGACAGATTTCATTTCCTTTGGCTATATACCCAGAAATTATTATTGGATCATAGGCTAGTTCTATTTTTAGTTTTCTGAGGAACCACCATACTGTTTTACACAATGGCTGTACCAATTTACATTCCCACTAATAGTATAAGGGTTTTCTTTGCTCTACAATCTGGCCAACATTTGTTATGTTTTGTCTTTTTGATACTAGCCATCCTAACAGGTATGAGGTGATATCTCATTGTTGTTTTGATTTTGTATTTCCCTGGCAATTACTGATGTTTAGCACCTTTCCATGTATAAACTGGCCATATGTATGTTCTCTTTAGAAACATATCTCCTCAGGTCCTTTATGCATTTCTAATTCGATTATTTACTTTTTTTTTTTTTGCTATTCAATTGTATGAGTTCTTTATATATTTTTGGATATAAATACCTCATTTGATATATGATTTGCAAATATTCACTCCATCCTTCTTGACTGTTTCTTCAGTTCTGCTCTCAGCCTCTAGCTGAAGTTATATCAGCTAAGAGCATGGTTTTAACAACTACCTATCATAGTGGTTGGAACTAGCTCACCAGATCCCCTACATCTACATCAGAATTATCTGGGAAGTTTATAAAACAATGCAGATTCCTGGATCCTACTGTAGAAATCTGCATTTTAAAATAATCTGTATTCCCACTGACTCTTACGTGCCAACAATGGCCCGTATCCAAAATTCTCCTCTGAGTTCTAGGCTAAGCTCCCATTAAATAATAATTCTTGATGCTTCAAACTCAACTTTTCAAAACTAAGATTCTCTTCTCCCCATCCCCATATTCTAAGTTAAGGATTATAGCTATTCACTCAAGTTAAGAAACCTGAAAATTATCCTTAACTCACCCAGCTTCTACCCATCTATCTGTACATCAAATTATCTAATTCTCCCTCTAAAGTATCTTCCTGAATCTGTCTCTTTGATCTTCAGTGTCACTGCCTTAGGTTGGTTCTCATAGTAACATCTTTTATCTGGACTCTTACAAAGAAAGCTTTCTAAATGGCCCTCAATCTCTTTTTCCTCCAATGCATTCTCCACAATAAACAGGTTAATTTTTCTAATGACCCCAGGATCAAGCTCATGCTCTTTATCAGGTCTGCAGGATACCTTTTCCTTCCATTCTCCAGCTCCCAAACATAAGCTCCAGCAACATGAAAAGGACTTGCAATTCCCTAGAGTTCCCCATGGTCTCATGCCCTCCATGTCGTTGCAAATGCTCTTCCCTCAGCCTAGGATGCCTCTGTCCATTCCTTATCTGATAACTGATTCATCCTAAGACCCAGCTGTAATACTGGCTCTTCTCTGAGCCTTACTTTCCTGACTTCCTAAGGCAGTTAATTACTACTGCCTTTCATGCCTGTATCTTGACATTTTTACTGTGGAATTAACATATCCACATTGCCACTGAATTAGATTGCAATGATTTGATTACAGGTCTGTCTTCCCTACCAGACTGCATACTCTTTGGTTAGCAACATGATTCTTTTATTCATCTCTGTATTCATAGCAGAGTCCGTGGCCCATGACAGTACTTAATGATGTTTGCTAGATGAACAAACAAAATCATAATGGTAATAACAACAAAGAATAAGTAACTAAAATGTACTGAATGCTTCCTAAAGACCAGTTATAAAACTATTCATTATGCATATACTATATAATTCATCTTTACAACTCCATGAGGTAATACTATTATTTCCCTCACTTTACAGATGAAAAAACTTACCCAAGATCCCACACAGAGAACCTGTCAAAGGCAGAATTCAATCCAGAGCCAGAACTCTTTAACAACACTACAGATACTCTGAAAGGAAGCTCAAGACAACAATGAAAGGACATCTTTTTGAGTGGATCCCACAGGACAAACCTAGAATATCTATCAACCTCCTGGCCAAATATGTATAAAAAAGCTACAACCCTCAGAAAGTGAAATGTCCAATCTTTAGGGAGATAACCCATTCTAAGGAAGAGAACATTACATGTGAAAGTGGAGTAAGTTCCACAAACTTTTCAGACACAATACAAACCAAGTTGGGAAATTCTGACCCCTTATGGAAGTTTCTCTGGTCCTTGGAAAATACATGAATTATAAAATATGACAAAACTGGGAAGCCAGGATGGCTCAGTGGGTAAGTGCTCACTGTGCAGCACCGGGGACCGAGGATCGAATCCCGGCCCCGGCCCATGCGGACCCATGTGCTGAACTGGGGAGTGCCCCCAGTTCAGTTCTCTCTCTATCTCTCTCTCTCTCTGTGTCAAAACAAACAAACAAATATGACAAAACAGATTCCTCTGATAGGCTAGTAACTAGAAAGAAAAGAATAAAATTATTTATATGAAATGGCATCTTCTATGGCTAATTGTGTGAGCATTATGTCTGACCTACAAGCACCTCTAGGCCTAGCTTATTCATCCGGGGTTACCTGTTATAATGGCTGCCACCACTCAGTCGACTGTACTGCTCCTTCTCCTGGTGGCTGGCACGGGAAGAGCTGCTCAGGTGCTTCCTCTGCTCTTTGGTCTTCTGAAGGACCCGTTTGTAGGAAAGTGTACACAGCCAGCACAGCAATTTCCCATCTACCTGAAAGACAGGAGACAAAGATAAAGAGGGAATACAGTACATGGGTACTACAGAACATGGGTACTGGGAGCGAGAACCTTTGGGCTAAGTCCAGCTCTGCCACTCACAAGCTATGTGAACTCAAGCAAGTCACTGGAGCTCTCTCCAGCTCAATTTGTCTGTAAAATGTAGTATACTACTACCTACTTCAGAGGGCTATTGAAAGGATTCAGTGATATCATGTAGGTAAAACACGGTGCCAGACACATAAAAGTTGCTTCATAAATATGAGCTGCCAGGGGAAGCCAGGATGGCTCAGTGGGTTGAGTGCTCGCTTTGCAGCCCTGGGGACCGAGGATCGAATCCCAGCCCCGGCCCATGTGGACCCATATGCTGAAGTGGGGTGTGCTTCCCATTGCAGGAGGCCCTCATTCGGTTCTTGCCCCCTAGTTTGGCCCCTGGCTCGAGGGGGTGTGCCTCCCATGCTGGAGGCTCCCAGCCCAGTTCCCACCCTGTGCAGCCCCTGCCCACCTGTGTGGAACGAAACCATGTTGAAAAACTGATGACATACAACTATGGAGACTGCTCTGGGCCCTCCCCTTCTGTCTGTCTCTCTCTCTGTCTCTGTCAAAAACAATAAAATAAATCTTAAAAAAAAAAAAAATATATGAGCTGCTAATTTTATATATCTTTTTGTTTGGTTTTTCTCCAACTTAACAGACACAGAACAGAGTAAAGTTCCCACAAGAATATAAAAAAAACACAAGTATCTTCATGGTGCTTGTTAAGGAAAATTCAGTAGGGAGAAAAGATGAAATTTAAAATTTATACTTTAGTTTTAATACCTTATAAATGGCTCAAAAAATGATATGCGGGATATCTTTTCTCAGACAGAATGTCCCCAGAAAAAGACCAATGTACAAGTGATAGAACCAAGATTTCAACCTAGGCATTCTGAGTTCAGATCACTCACCCCTAATCCCTAAGCTTAGGCCTCCTAAAGTTTATGAACATGTGATTGGGGATACCTAAAAATATCCCAACTCTGAAGGTAGGACTGAAACAAAGAGAGTAGAAACTTAATGAATTCTAGTAAATCCAATTAATAATATAGTACCATTAATTGAGTTATGAGCTAGGCTCAAAATTAAATGTTTTATATACCTATCTCAATTAAATTTCCCTATTTCCTTGTTTTTCCCACTAGAAAGATGATAAAATTGATGCATAATGGGAACAACTTGCCCAGGATCATTTAGCTACTACAGGTCTGGGGGATGCAAAGTCTGTGCTCCAACTACTATTATATGCCACCTCCTGACTACTAATTCATCTCCAATACCCTGATTCAGCATGGTGACTATAGTTAATAATACTGTATTGCATATTTAAAATTTGCTAAGAAAGTAGATCTTAAAAGTTCTCATCATGGGGAAGCCGGGATGGCTCAGTGGGTTAAGCGCTCACTTTGCAGCGCCGGGGACCGAGGATTGAATCCCGGCCCCAGCCCGTGCGGACCCATATGCTGAACTGGGGAGTTCCCCCAGTTCAGTTCTCTCTCTGTCTCTGTATCTCTCTCTCTCTCTCTGCCAAAATAAAATAATAAATATTAAAAATGGTTATAAAAAAAAAGTTCTCATCACAAGAAAAAAAAATTCTGTAACTATGTATGGTAACAAATGTTAACTAGACTTATTGTGATCATTTTGTAATATATACAAATATCAAATCCTTATGTTATATACCTGAAACTAATATAAGGCTGTATGTCAATTATACTTCAATAAAAATTTATAAAACAATCAGTTCAATTACTTTTCAAAAAGTAAAAAATGAGGAGCACAATTTCTCTCAATAAATAACAAACTGGAAGATAAATTTCAGATTAATATTTTTGTCATATCAGATAAGAAAATTAAAAAGGAGAGGTCATTTTCAATACAGTATGACTCTTATCAATCTAAAAAAAATACGTATTTTTATTGAGCATCTACTATGTGATGAACTGTTGGAAATATAACAGAGACCAAGATAGACAACTCACATTTTAGTGGAGGTAGACAAACATGTAAGTAAATAAACAAGACCATTTCTCATAATGTTTCATGCTATGAAGACAATGAAATGCTAATATAGGAAAGAGTTACTGAGGGAGTCAGTAAAATGTCTCAGTGAGGAGGTGGCATCTGAGCTGAGACATGACATGAGAAACCAGTTAAGACACTCTGGAGAAGGGTGTATCAGGAAAAAGGACAGCCAGAGCAAAGGTGGGAATGAGACTGGCATGTCTGAAAGACTAAAAGGTGGCCTGTGTGGTTAAAACAAGGTAAGAGGTGAAAGTGTAATGGCAGATGAGACTGGGAGTCAGGTATGGGCAATGCAGGCCATGGACGGAGTTTGGGTTTTATTCTAAGTATAACTGAAACCCACTGGAAGGCTTTAAGCAGAACAAATCTTAACTATTTTAATTCCACCAAGGTACCACCATTTCACATAGAGCTTCCCTTTATGTGACCTTCATGAGATCTTCAACTTCTATAGACAGAAACATTTAAAGAGCCGGACAGTAAAACTGGTAATACAATTCTATCTTACTTAAGCCACAATCTCTCCTTTACAGAATTCTATACAATTCTGCCAATCAATATTTAATTTATGTGAGATATTGATCACTATAATTCAGGTTCTCATGACATACTAACTCATAAGGTTTTAGATGTAATGGTCCACATTCGATAAATGAAGAAAACAAAGGCTGAATATCTTCTTCAAGGTCAATAACAGAACTAGGAAAGGAAGTGAGAAATCTTTCTGTTATATGTCTTTTTAACACAATTGGCCCACCTTAATTTCTGAAAGAAAAAAAATCAAAAGAACAGAGAGATTTACCTTCTTTCTGTCATCTTTCCTGTCAAATGCACATTGCTGCTTACACTGTTCACAAGAGTATGGTGGCCCATACTTCTTCTCTGAATTTGTGCAGCGCTGGCATTTGTTGCCAATAAATGCTGCAATGATATTGCAATACTGACAAGGCTTAGGCTTAAAAAGAAAAGAAAAAAAAAAAAAAAGAGAGTCAAGTGAATATATTATAAAACACCAGTGTATTTTTCAAAGTAATGATTCCTATTACACAGTCCATTAGTCATGGTAAAAATGTATTCCCAACTTCACAAATATCCTTTTACTTTGATCAAGCGAAGCCCAATATCTATCACTATGTAAGTGTTTTTATGAGCAAGATTATTGATTTTAAAATAACTGAACAGGGGAAGCCGGGATGGCTCAGTGGGTTAAGCGCTCACTTTGCAGCGCCGGGGGCCGAGGATCGAGTCCCGGCCCCGGCCCGTGCGGACCTATGTGCTGAACTGGGGAGTACCCCCAGTTTAGTTCTCTCTCTGTCTCTGTATCTCTATC
The DNA here is from genome assembly GCA_004027555.1 of Craseonycteris thonglongyai. Classification (NCBI taxonomy): domain Eukaryota; kingdom Metazoa; phylum Chordata; class Mammalia; order Chiroptera; family Craseonycteridae; genus Craseonycteris; species Craseonycteris thonglongyai. The sequence goes on from PVKE010007781.1 coordinate 42,515, forward strand.
TCTATCTCTCTCTATCTCTTTCTCTCTCTGTCAAAAACAGTAATAAATAAATAAATAAAATAACTGAACAAATAACAAAACCCATTAGTGTACGAGAGGGGATCCTAAAAACACCAGAACTATCATCTGGAGGGAGGCCCCTTGTAGTACAGGCTTCCCCCAGCTAGGTGATTGTTCTAAGAACGCATCTGCATCAATGTACTAGCTGATGTTGTGAGGGGCTATGTTTGGCTTCAGTGAATTTTTTTGGAGACTCTTCCAATGCGTTTACCCATTTCATAATGGGCAATTTACAGAAACAATGTATAGCATGACAACACACCTGTCGACACCATGCTGAGTGTTCAGCAGTTTTTGACCAAAAATGGCATGAACCCCGTGTGACTCACATTCACTATTCACCCGATCTCTCCCCAAGAGACTGTTTTTTGTTCTGGATAAAAAAAAAAAAAAGCCCTAAAGGAAAATGTTTTGCCAATGTGGAGATGAAATAAAAAGCACTAAAAGGCATCAAAGTTGATGAGTTCAAAAACTGTTTTGAGCAGTGGGAAAAGCATCTTGATAGGTATATTGCATCAAATGGAGAGTACTTTGAAGGTAACTGAAGTTTAAACATGTAAGAATAAATACCCAATTTTTTATAAATAATTCTGGTTCTTTTGGAGGGGTCCCCTCCCCTGTATACGCTGGGACTTCTATGAGAAATTCAACAGAACCGGCTCTCTGGAAAAACCAATGAGTGCTTCAAAATTTCTGAAAAGGTCTCTTTGCCATTATCAGTGTATAAATATGTTGGGAGAAATGCCTGCAATGACATAGTATCCTGAACCCTAACACTGAGAGAAAAAACAATCATCAAAATGAGTAGTCAACTGTTATCAAACAAAGAGGTCAAATCATAGGATCCATCTTTCACTTTCTCTTTCCATACTGGTTACTAAAGTCTCTTGAAAAAAATTGTAATCACAATCCTGACACAGTGACTGTAAACACAGAACTCCTCAACACTAAGTGTTAGATAAGTTTGAAAACTCAAACACTAGATAAATTCTTATGATAAAGCATTTACATATAACTAGTTCTACTAATAAAAATATGGTAATTACATTAATAGTCCACAGAATGTAAGGTTCCAAGAGACCTGAGCACTCACTGCTAGGTACAGAGAAACCCCACTTACCGTTCCATACAACTGCACATTCTGAGCACATTTCTTGCATATTGTATTGGTTTTACTGTCAAGGAAAAAGACACAAGGTTTGTATTAGAAAAAAGTTTATTTTACTTAGAATATCTGAACAATGATTCCTCCTTAAGCCCAAGGGACTTGCTCATTGTATGGTCTGGGCACTTGGTTAACTGAAGGTGGAGTATCTGGCCAATAGTTCTTTTCATTATTTTGTGGTTACTAATTTAATTTAATTAGCTCAGATAAAATGAGGCTTTGGTTTAATATAATGAGTTATTTCTGATTATGACATTTCTAAGTATCACTAAGTAAAATTATTAAATATAGAGAGGACCCTCAAAGGATATTGTTAGACTGAATGGATGAACAGAAAAGAAAGTAATTCTCCTCAATTTAGATGAATAGCTGAGAAAGTTGAGGTGAAGATTAAATATATGTGGGGAAGCCGGGATGACTCAGTGGGTTAGTGCTCACTTTGCAGCCCCAGGTATTAAGGATCGAATCCCGGCCCTGGCCCGTGTGGACCCATATGCTGAGCTGGGGAGTGCCCCCAGTTCAGTTCTCACCGGGGTGAGACCCCAGACCAGTTCCTGCCTGTGCAGCCCCATGCCCACCTGTGGAATGAAACTATGTGGAAAAACAATGATGTGCAACTATGAAGACTGTTCTGGGCCCTCCCCCTTCTCTCTGTCTCTGTATCTCTCTCTCTCTGTCAAAAACAAGAAAAATAAAAAAAAAAATCTTTAAAAATAAGAAGATTAAGTATATGTGCTTGGAATATAAATCAGAGATTCTATCCATGTTGACCTTTCTCCATTTACGTTTTCCTCTGTAGGTAAAAGTATATGAAATTCCCAGATGTAAGGAAATAGGTGCTATGACCAATATTTTCAATTTCCCTAAGAGCCAAGCACTGATAGACAAAAAACATCTTTTGGGGAAGCCGGGATGGCTCAGTGGGTTGGGCGCTCGCTTTGCAGTGCCGGGGACCGGGGATCGAGTCCCGGCTCCGGCCCGTACTAACCCATTTGCTGAACTGGGGAGTTCCCCCAGTTCAGTACTCTCTCTGTCTCTGTCTCTGTATCTCTCTCTCTCTCTCTGTCAAAAAATTAATGATAAAAACTTTTTTAAAAAATCTTTAAAAAACAAAACAAAACAAAAAAAAAACGTCTTTTGCCTTATGAAGATCTGGAGGTCATAATATTACCTAAGCGTCTGAACTGATAAACTGCCTTGGGGGAAAGGAAGTAATCTTCCAATAAATTTTAACGCTTCACAAATGTAAATACAAACAAATGCTTGATGTGGGAGAACAGTTTAAACAATATTCTGGAGCTAAAATAAAATCACACAAAAATCCAGCCTATTCACTATTTTGTGATTATTTTACCATACTATTCCTATGAAAGTGACCATAAAGTTAAAACAGACAAAAACAAAAAAACAAAAATTAAAAAACCACGAAGTAGAAAACATTTAAATTAAAACAAGATATTCAAACAAAATATTTACCAGGGCAACTTTCTGACATTTTAAAAGGGCAGTAGAAGTGAAATACACTTAGAGACCTCTGGTAAGAGGATTACCATCAGTGATTATATAATACTGAACATTTTTATTTATATTCAGATTTATTATTGAAGGGGTGGGATATCAATATGTACTAATAATCCTGACATCTTAGAAAACATGCAAAGAAAAACTATTTCCATGATCCATCTTGAATCAAATTTTTTTTTTTTTAAGATTTATTTTTATTGTTTTTGACAGAGAGAGAGAGAGAGAGAGATACAGAGACAGAGAAGGGGGAAGGCCCACAACAGTCTCCATAGTTGTACATCATTGGTTTTTCCACATAATTTCATTCCACAGAGCACGAGACAGGAATTGGGCTGGGGTCTCACTCCAGTGAGAACCAAACTGGGGGCACTCCCCAGTTCAGCATATGGGTCCACACGGGCTGCAGCCGGGGATTCGATTCTTGATCCCTGGGGCTGCAAAGTGAGTGCTTAACCCACTGAGCCATCCCGGCTTCCCCTTGAATCAATATTTAAGTATGGTATGAATTAAGGGTCAAATTTCATATTTGACCCCTCAAAAATTAATTCAAGAAGAATCCTAATCCTAAATGTTTAAAAGCTAAGGCTTCTACAGCATATACTGTATGTTTCCAAGGGTAGGCTAGTAAATAGACTCCATCCTGCTTAAGGCACTATCACCTGAAAAACTGAACTTACTATATACCAATAAATCACTTTGCTGCTATAGAAAAGTCCCCAAAAGTGTGTGTTCACTCACACCTAAGTGATTTTTTCACTTTGTAAAATGAGATTCACTAAAGGCAAGTGAGTTTCATATGTGACTAGGACTAACGAACCCTTTATCAGGACTGTCACATTTCCAAAAGTACGTTCTTTTGGAAAAAACTTCTTCAAGCTCTGTATATAAACATATTATTAAAACATAAAACTCAAGTTTTACTATTGTGGTTTCCTTGTGTCATAAAGATCATAACAATATAAAATGACTGAGAATCTGAAAAAAAGATAACTGTAAAAATTTAAGCCATCAATGTGCAACTAGGGAACAATATGTGTATTTTAGATAATTTTTTAAAGATTTATTTTTATTGTTTTTGACAGAGAGACAAGAGAGAAGGGAGAGGACCCAGGGCAATCCCCATAGAATACCGGTATGTGTACGGTATTTTATACCTATTGATTGTTACAGAAAACTGCAGAATCTGTGTATAATGCAATTGATTACACATCTGTGTATTACAACACAACTGGTTACAGATATGTACATTGAAATGCAAGTGATAACAGATTTTAAAAGGAAAAAGCCTATTAACATCTTCCATGGGCAACAAAAATTGTACCTTTCCTGCTGGTACTCAGTCCTACAGTAGGTACACTTCACAACAGGGTGTGCAATCCGACATTCCTGAAATGAAATGAGGATATAATTTTAAAAGGCAGTCAGAAGTGGAAATAGCCTTCAGTATCCAACAGACCTGAGTACTATTCCCAGCATAGCCACTGTGCTTAAGTGACTCACTTAAACTTTTTTTTCCTCTGTGATATTGGCATCACTGCCCTGGACTGATGTGGGAGTTGTCAGAATTTATATGGAACTACATTATAGTCATAAATTGTAAAACAAAGGTATTATAAGCCTCAGACTGGGAGTCAGAAGCCCTGTATTCTAGTCCAGTTCTGCCACTGCCACTGTGTGATTTTTCAGCAGGTTCACTTGTGAAATTAAAGTGCTGGATTAAAATCACTATTGCTTACATATATAAAACTTCCTTTAAAATATATATAAAGGTAATTTTTAAGGCTGGCTTGGTGACTTTTAACTGTTGCCTCACACAACTCTTTTATTCACTAAATTGACAAAGCAGGATGAAGCAACTTAAACGAAAAAGAACTTGGACCATCGGGGTTTAAACTGATCAACAGCTGGTTAGGACGTGGGGACCAAACGGCACCAACTGGATCCTGAAAAATCATTTCTTTGCTTCCTGCTCTTGATCGTGGACCTTTATCTGAAAAGCCTCTCCACCTCCGACTCTAAGACTGGCTGAAAAGTGTCTTTGAGACGCCCGCGTTCGAGACGTTCCTATCAGGTAGCACCCAACTCTGGAGTTCAATCCTAGGCGAGGCAGGGGGTCCACCCTCCGTTTGCAACTAGGCTCACGCCGGCGGCAAGGAAGGCTGCCTGAGGAGCTCCAGCGCGGCTTGGTCAGGGCCCACGGGGGTCCCGCTGTCCCCTCCCCCGACCTCACGGGGTTGGAGAACAATCCCACGCCGTTGCTAAGCACCCCGACAAGCCGGCTGCGGGGGCCTGGACTGGGTCCGGCACTCCCCACCGTGCCGCGCCAGCCCCCAACGGGGCAGGTGCAGCTCCTCATTCAGGCGGGCCTGCCACGCCCTACCCGGGGGACCCCGCTGGGCGTCCCAGCAGAACCGGGAGCTCCGGGCCGCGCCTCCAGCGTAGCAGTTCCCGGCCGCCGCCCCAGCCCGCGCACCTTGCACAACTGCTGCCCCTGAGACAGCGCCTCGAAGGGGAAGCGCTGGTGGCACTTTGTGCAGGCGTAGAGCGCCGCCATGTCCGGCCCGGGCCGTGCTTGTTGCCCCGCCGGCCCGGCCCGCCGCTGTATCTGACAGTCTGAGGGACAACCTGGCGACGACGGCAGCAGCAGGATGAGGGTTGCAGGATGCAGCAGGCGGGCGGGTCGGCGGGTGCGGCCGGACCAGGGCGGGAGCGGCGGTGCCGAACGCCTGTTCACTGGTTCATGCTGACGTTCATCAAGCACAAGGGGGCGGAACACGGAGCTTCTGACGACTCGGATTCGCTCTGGACTGGAGTACGCCACTTATGACGCGCGCGGCCTCGATTATGTAAAGCACAGTCACGCGGGGGCGCTGCTGGGAGGGACTGTCTCCCGCCCCGACCTCGGAAGCGCCCAGGCTCCTCCCACCTCGCTCTTTGTTCCCGCCCACGCTCCGCCTCTCCCTGGCAGCGGTCGCCGCCGCGCCTCTCGCGATACCTCTACAGGGTTGTGATGTTTTGGTTTCCATGGAGCTGCTTTGTGGGAGCGGAAGGGGCACGGTTGGGCCGAATGCGACGCGTTGTTGAGCTAGAACTCGGGCACCCCCCGGACCTTGAAGAAGGTGGAGCGCTTGTGAGAGAAACTCCTTCATCCTCGAGGCAGGATGGGCCCGCACAGCCCAATCACTCGAGGTATAAAAGGAAACCATGAGGCAGTTTAGAGGATGATGTCCTCTGTCTGAGACTCCTAAGAAAAAGGGGAAGCTTTAGGATTGTTGACCTCCAGAGTGGAGGAAGCCCCAGAGAGCGCCACCCCTATCTATGTTGAGGAAGAGGGACGCTAGAATGATGAGAGGGAGAGAAGGTGAATACATGGGCGCGAATCCCTCCACCCCTGTGAATCCTCTTGCCCTGGAGGACACTTGAGAGTGGGATGCAATTAAACAGAGGTCTGCTTCCTATTTTCTGTTCTCCGGTTTCATCCCCAGCTTCTCTAGCAGACAAACCACCTGGGGTTTCCTAACGGGATCTGGCAAGCCTCCGAGAGGCAAGGCACACCCTCCTGGCTGCTCTGCCTCCATTCGGCACCTAGCTTGAAGCATATAAGAGCTGCTCAAGGAGTTAACGAATTTATTATTCTTGAGGCTTTGGCAGAACTTCCAGCAGGGCTGACTTTTCCAAATCCCTGCTAACTTCCTGTACAATACTAACTGCAGTTTTACTTCAACGTGTGTTTTTTACAATTGAGTGTGCTCTTAACGGCTTCTAGATCCCTGCCCCTACTAAATTTACTCTTTAAAACCCAAATCCAGCCCCTCTTTGCCCAAAGATGTGTATTAAAGGTTTAGGCCAGTGGTGTCCAACCTTTTGGCTTTCCTGGACCACATTAGAAGAATTGTCTCGGGCCACCCACAAAATAAACAAACACTAACATTAGCTAATGAGCTAGAGAAAATAAAAAGAAAAGGTCGCAAAATATTTTAAGAATTTGTGTTGGGACTCATTCAAAGCCATCCTGGGCTGCAGGTTGGACATGCCTCGTTTAGGCTCTGGAGTCAGAAAGAAGCTTCAATATTACTCCTACACATTTGCTAGCTATGTGACCTTGGACCTATCACTGAACTTCTCAGAGCCTCACTTTCCTCAGTTATACAATTAGGTTCCTGTAAGGTTCACCCAAGAAGGACCATACCGAGTTCTGGTTTAGCTAATTTATTAGACATGGCCCAGAAACAGCTGGGCTGACACAAAAAGAGGGAACGATGGTGTTGGCCCCTTCTAGGGATCAGGAGAGCTTTTTTTTTTTTTTTTTTTTTTTTTT
>PVKE010007782.1:0-13068 GCA_004027555.1 Craseonycteris thonglongyai
TGTATTGTCTGGGTGGGCGGAGATCACAGTGTCAGGCTGTCAGAATTCTAGGAATTTATGACCTTGGCAAATTCCCAGAATGCATTAAACTATTGCTAGAAAGTTTTGTCTTCTACAATCGCTTCAAAGTCCATGGTACACGGAATTCCACCCCAGACATTGTGAGCGATCGACGATCGACCAAAATTGGCCTCGCGATAGACCGGTCAACCACGATCGACTTGTTGGCCACCCCTGATGTATAACAATAGACACTGCTCTGGGCCTTCCCTCCTTTTCTCTCTCTCTCTCTCTCTCTCTCTCTCTCTCTCTCTCTCTCTTTTCTTCCTCCTTCTACTCTTCCTCTCAAGCAATAAAATCAATCTTTAAAAAATTTAATTATTAAAGAGTTACTCTTGGAAAAGCTGGGATGGCTCAGTGGGATAGGTGCTTGCTTGCAGCCCCAGGGACCAAGGATCAAATCCTTGTCTTGGACCGTGTGGACCAATATGCTGAACTGGGGTGTGCTTCCATGCGGGAGGCCCCAGTTCAATTCTTGTCCCCGAGTTCAGCCCCTGGCTTGAGGGGGTGTGCCTCCCATGCAGGAGGCCCCCAGCTCGGCTCTCATCCTGTGTGCTCCCCACAATCCCCCCCTCCACGCCCACCTGTGTGGAACACAACCGTGTCAAGAACTGATGATGTACAACTATGGAAACTGCTCTGGGCCCTCCCCCTTCTTTCTGTCTCTGTCTCTATCAAAAACAATAAAATAAATCTTTAAAAAAAAAAGAGCTACTCTTCAAATGTTAAAATTTTTAGACTTTTTTTTTAAGTTTATTTATTAATTTTTTGACAGAGAGAGATACAGAAACAGAGACAGAGAGAGAACTGAACTGGGGGCACTCCCCAGTTCAGCATATGGGTCCACACAGGCCGGGGCCAGGATTCGATCCTCGGTCCCCGGCACTGCAAAGTGAGCGCTTAACCCACTGAGCCATCCCGGCTTCCCCAAATGTTAAAATTTTTAAAAGAGTATGCTCATTATCCAGAATTTTGAGAAGTATCAACCTCACCCTTATACTGGCTTTTAATAATGTGAGTTTAATAATAAATAACTAATAAGTTTGATCTTCCAAGATTACACACATATGACTTTCTACCTTTAATACAAGCTCAGTTAACTGATTAACCTCAACCAGTAAGTGACTGCTAACCATAATACCTTATAAGATCCAAAACTGCACAAGAGCTTAAAGACATACATGTGAAAACCACATTACTGCATCTGAAAATAAAACCCTACTCAGTCTTCTTGAATAGCTACAAAAATGAGTGCTTGCCTGGAAACTTCTTGGCAAAGTTCTAAATTTAATCTCTGAGGATACATAGGTTAAAATAAAAAAATAAAATAAACCCTGATTCAATCCATTCCAGCTGCTGCTAGAGCAACACAGCAAATGAAGCCCGTCCAAGGCCAAGTGAGCACATCCTCCTGCACAAGTCCCCGGCCACATGGGCACTCACCTCTGAGAGTCTGGGAGAAGGCCCAGCCCACTGACGCACAGCCCCTGCTGTCCTCAAACCTGAGCTCAAACCATTTAGCTGAACACAGCAGGCATGAGGCCATCTTTGTAGAACCTGATAAAAACAATCCTTCCTACTTTTCATTTCTGAAGGTAGATCTGCTTATCTAGCAGTTAGTTTTCTAATTGCTGTAAGGAAAGGCAAATACAAATGATAAACTTTATGCGAGGTTAAACAAGAGAGAGGGGCCTTTGTACTTGGCAGGGGAAATGAGGGAGATGACGGGAAATGATATCAGCATTTAACACACACCACCCTGAGGAAGATAAACAGGTACAAACGAACAAACCTGAAATTCTGCATGAACTGCCGGAACTTGTCCACTCTCTTTGCCAGTGGCACGATAACATTGATAAGCATGTTGGCCATGTTGAGTTTTTCATTTTTTACTTTCATGATAGGGCCAAATGGTCGAAACAAGACAAGTCGTCTGAATTCGTGCTTGTGGTCCCCTTTGAATGTGAGCTCATACAAAGTGCCTTTATCTTTTTCTGTGCGGTAGATCCCTGTTAACAGAAACACAAGAAAAGAGTTTTAAACATGAACTTTGTCTGCTGAGTTGAAATCTAGCACAAAATGCCTTTTTAAAAAATTAAATTAAGACTAAATCCTTACTTCTAATAATTATTTAAAAATTCCAGATGCTCCCACTTTACAAATCCCACAATGGGGAAGCTGGGATGGCTCAGCGGGTTAAGCGCTCGCTTTGCAACCCCGGAGACCTAGGATCGAGTCTCGGCTCTGGCCCATGTGGACCCATATGCTGAATGGGGGTGTGCCCCCAGTTCAGTTCTTGCTGGGGCCTATGCGGGAGGCTCCCAGCCCAGTTCCTGCCCTGTGCAGCCCTGTGCCCACCTGTGGAGTGAAACTATATGGAAAACTAATGCTGTCAACTATGGAGACTGCTCTGGGCCCTCCCCCTTCTCTCTGTCTCTCTCTGTCTCTCGGTCAAAAACAATAAAAATAAATCTTTAAAAATCCCACAAGAAAAATACCACTAATTTAAAAATCACAGTTATGAAAACTTCATAAAAATATGGGTTAAAGTTTATAATGTTGGATACAAAACTGTACTTAGAGGCATCAAAGAAAGAACTATAAGTAAATATGCCAAAATAAGATTGGCTATGATGTGGAGAGGGGTTATATATTTTTTCTTTTGTACTATTGTCTACATTTCCTACAATTAAATAAATATTATAATTCTTTTATTAATTTCAAAAGTATCTTAAAATTATCACAGAAATTACAGCCATTTCAGATGACTGACCATAATAACCTATTCAGAGGGTCACGTGGCCCTCTGGAAGCTTCTGAAAGCAGTGGAACAGAAAACACATGAAGTACTGCACAGTAGCAGGCATTCATTTTACTTAATTTCATATCCTCCATCCCATCTCTGAGAAGTAGAATAACTCAGTGCTTCATAGCCAGACTAGGTGGAAAGTCTATTTATAGACCCCCAAACTGTGCTCCACCCCAAGTCACTATTACTGAAGCTCCACACAGTCTCACTTGTCAGATTGAAGATGTGACCCTCTATCTCAGCTCAACTCCCTGGGTGAGCTTCGCGAGGGCCTGACCCCACAGAACTTCCCTGTCCAGTAAGCACACAATGCGCTGGAGTCTGCGCTCCACTGCCTTCCAATATCACTGCTTTTGTGGGTGTTTTTTTATAATCAGAAAAAGAAAAAACACATAAAATTCAACAAATCACCAGATAAGTTTCCTCATCTCTCATCTTCGATTTGCCATGTTTTCTTTTCCATGTCTCTTCCTTCCTCTCAACCCACATGTTAGCTAGAAAGCACCTCCCAGTCTTCGAGCAGCTATAAAAGTAAATGCCACAGAAAATATCTGCCTACGGTCCGTTACAGTTTCCAAGGTGTCTCACAAACCACTTCTTTTTTCTTCCTCACTCTTCCTCCTCTTTTCTTGTGTGGGACCTACAGGTCTTCACAAACACTGCCAAGTTCTCTCCTCTGTTCTTTGCCTCATAGGGGAAGTTCTTCCTATAGCCCCGGTTTCACAGACCTTTTGATCCTGTTCAGTTTGGATCTCCTTCAGGTGCCACAAAAAGGGATTTGTTACTGTGACTTTTCATTGTGTCATTTCTCACAGTTGTCCCATTGGCCTGCCTGGAGATTCAAAATGTGCAATCGCTGGCAGTGTGCACGGGTGACTGAAGGTCTTGAAGTGAGTTACAAGGACCAGTATTCTCCCAAAAGTTTCATCGCTTCCTTGGGTGACAGGGCACACTGCTCTAAAGCCCTCAGTCCGGAAACTGAGAGAAGTTTTGCTGAGCTCATGTTGAAACAGAATTCGGAGTCCCAGCAGTGGCCATTTGTAGAAGAAAGAAGGAGGCTCATTTCTTATGCTCAAAGGCCTCCTGTGAAAATGTGAAGTGCTTCCCTTCAAAGCCTGTTAATTCGTTCAGGCAACGAGTATTCATTAAGGAAAGAGGCTCTTCCCCACCTCTGATGTGTTTGCAGCCGCTGGGTAAACCAACTCCCAGGGACCAAGTAAGGCTGTGCTGAGTCAGAAAGGAGTCCTGTGGGGTTGCAGCAGATCTGCACAACCGAAGCAGGCCTGCTGGGGTTGGTGGCCGCGCCTTGTCAAGCTTCCGTTATTCGGGTCAGCAAGCACATCCTCTCCACACAGCAACATGGAAACGGCTGCTGACAGTTTAACGGGCAAATAAAAACGTACGTGGTCTGGGGGCTGCATTTTTTTTTTGTTGTTGTTGTTTTGTTTTTCAGCTGAGTCATTTTCTTTCTCAGCACCAGGATAAGAATCATTGAAATTTTAAAACCTAAATCCACAGATGTGAAAATATAGGTAGAAATATACACAAGCCTGTCTCAAGAGATGCACATCTATAAAGAACCCAGAAAGTGTACTAATTCTTATTAATAATGATTCCTATAACCATGGAAGAATCACTGCCTTTGTGGAACAGGCATCATCCTCCCAGTGTGACAGGTAGCAAGCAGCCTTCGTGAATGGCTTGCAGGCACGGCGCTCCTCACTAGGAAAGCCAGTACACCCAGGCTAATCTTGCACACCACAGTTTCAGCTATTTTCTTATTGTCTTCCACATCCTATGCCTTGAAAGAACTATTACATCAACTTTTTAGCATATTTCCCCATACTCTGCCTAAAGTAATTATGTCTTAGAAATCTGACTGTAGATCCCTTCATTCCACCTATTTTAAGTAAGTTATTTAAAACTCTCTTGCAACCTATGTCCACTAAAACCCACACCCAGCCATCCATCCGCCCAGCACACCCACAGGCACATGCCCATACCTGTATACACAACACTCTGTCTTCTTGTAGCACAAAGGAAAACAACTTAAAGGGACCCCGTGCCTCCTGGAAATTGGTGGAAACACAAAAAGACAGAGAAAAGCAGGCTAAACATTCTGAGGCAGGAATGATTTTCAGCCAGTACATTGGCATACACCATAGCAAATGCAAAGCCAATCAGCCACACAAACACCTGAATATTTCTTAGGATAATATCATTTTTATGCACTGTGCAAATAAATCAAAGATCACAATAGGAACCTTGCAGCTAGCTTAAATTTTGGTTTAGATACCCTAACTGACACCCTCTTTTCTCTTCTTTCTCTCAGACTGACATTAAGTTCGGTGTTTTGCTCCCTGTGTAGGCATCCTAGTGTTCATCTTATCCTCCTCAAGGGGGCCAGGCCCTCAGATGACCAACTAGGTCGGGATACCTCCAGGTATGTAGATACAGCTCTGCAATGTCTAGTCCTTCAGTAGACAAGGAGCTATGCAGACACAGGTGTCCATTCCACATCCTGGCTTCTACTTAGGACCTCAGAAATCATGATGCTGAAGGCCAAGGAGGTATCACTCCTCACCATCATTCAATATGGGTACACATGGGTTGTGGCCAATGCTGCACTGCTGAGCGCAGAAGTGTCTCCGCTTTCATCCCTGTCTTTCCGACCTGCCTGCATGGAGCCTAGGTCTCCCAGTTGGATAACTTTTTCTGACCACTTCCAGAGCCCAATTCCTCTGTAGCATTCCTGCAGTACCACTCTACTACTACTTTTCCCCCAGCTCAGGAGCCTCACCAGCTTCACAACACCTACAGAATAAAGTGCCAACACCATGACCAGCCTTTAAGACCCTCTATAACCTGGCCCCAATCTACTGCCCTGATTCTAGGGGTTGCCCCGCCTCTGGGCTCCAGTCAAGCTACTTTATACTGAGCACACTTAACCACTCTTCCCCTACGAGAAACTGGAACAGTTTCTGTGACGGGAATGTAAAGTGGTGCCCCACTATAAAAAACAGCTTGGTGGTGCCTCAAAAAGTTAAACATAGAATTATCATATAATCCAGCAATTCCACTTCTGGGTATATACCCCAAAGAAATGAAACCGAGACTCAAACAGACATTTGTATGTACATATTGAAAGTGGCCTTGTTCACAATAGCCAAAATATGGAAACAACTCAAACCTCCATCAACAGATAACTGCATGAACAGGTCATGGTAATACATACAATGGAACACTATCAGCCTGAAAAAGGAATACAATTCTGATACATGCAACAGCAAGAATGAACCTTGAAAATGTGCTTAGTGAAATAAGTCAGTCATAAAAGCACAAATACTATATGATTCCACTTATATGAGGTACTTGCTACTCAAATTCATAGACAGAAAGTAGATTGATGGTTACCAGGGGTTGAGGGAGCAAGGGATGGAGAACTAGTGTTTAATGGGTACAGGGTTTCTGTTTGACATGATGAAAAAAGTTCTAGATGTGGGTAGTGGTGAAGGTTATACAACAATGAATGTACTTTACACCACAAAACTGTACACTTCAAAATGGTTAAAATGGGGGAAGCTGGGATGGCTCAGGGAGTTGAGAGCTCGCTTTGCAGCCTCCAGGTCCAAGGACAGAGTCCCATGTACTGAACTGGGTTGTGCATCCCATGTGGAGGACCCCCAGTTCGGTTCCTGCCAGGCTGAGCTTCCCATGCAGGAGACATCTGGCCTGGTTCCCTCCCTGAGCAGCCCTGCACCCACCTGTGTGGAATGAAACTATGTCAAAAACTGATGATGTACAACTACGGAGACTGCTTTGGGCCCTCCTTCTTCACTCTCAGTCTCTCTCTCTCTCTCTCTCTCTCTCTCTCTCTCTCTCTCTCTCTCTCTCTCTGTTGAAAACAATAAAATAAATCTTTTTAGAAATGGTTAAAATGGTAACATTTATAATATGTGTATTTAACCAAGATAACTGCTCTCCTCTGAATAGGTCCTTTCTCAAGTCACACTTTCCCACCAGTCTACCACTCCCCATTCTACCCCTTCTAAATCTGATCAGCCTCCTTTGGGAAGATTCCATGACACTCTCAATCCAAAGTGATCATTTAATCCTCCAGAAAGGTCTTAGAGCTTTCAAACTCTTCTTTGTTGAACTATTTTCTTGGTACATGAGGACATGAAAGACCTTAGAGCTCACCAATCCAGACTCCTCGCTCCACAGATGAGCAAACTGAGACAGATGAGCAGAGACACAGAGAAGCTATGATTTCCCTGTGTTCACCAAATGTGTTAATAACTGACTGGAACACACCCCTGTTTACTTTGTAGAGGTCACCTTTCATATGCAACATGAATAACCCAACATAGAAAAGAAGCAGGAACAGGAAAAACAGAAGTCAGAAAACACAAAGAAAGTCTGTAGTAAAAATCACTGTCCTTGGCTCATTTACCCCAGATAATCCTCACACTCACCCTTAGGGCTTTTCTTTTACTTTGACTCACAATAGTAACAGTTGTTAACCCTCTTAGTGTTACCTTCTGCCAGGGGCACTAACAAGAAATGTGAAGGATAATTTAATAAAATGTATCACCCTAGGAAAAAAACATTATGAAGTTATTGTTTTAGATATCCATATGCGGTTTTTTTAGTTGTATATAAATTGAATTAGTTCATAATAATACTATTCTTTTACATCATCTGAAAAAGAAATGTAATTATTTCAGTCATAGATAATTCAAGAAAAAATATAATAAATTATAGCGCTTTCAACTGTGGTCTATATATGAGCCGATATATCGACCCACCGCACTTTTTGCCGGAGATGCAAAACCCGAAATATCAGTCCATGGCACTAAAAGGGTTAAATAACAATCATCTGAATTCATAGTCTATAATATATTAAAATAGTACATTTTGAAACTGAGGATTTTCATGAAAAAGAAAGAAATTCCTAAAACAACAACAAAAGAATATGTAGGAAAAAACAAAAAACCTGTAACAGACAGAAATGCTGACAGTAGTAGATAGTGACAGATCACTCCTCCTATCAGCAGAAGAAGAGGCAAAACATTATTTAAAAAATAAATTTAGGGAAGCTGGGATGATTCAGTGGGTTAAGTGCTTGCTTTACAGCCCCAGGGACAGAGGATCAAGTCCCAGCCCCATGCCTCCCATTCGAGAGGCCCCCAGCCCAGTTCCTGCCCTTCACAGCCCCCGCCCACCTGTGTGGAACAAAACCAGGTTGAAAACTGATGATGTACACTACGGAGACTGCTCTGGGTCCTCCCCCTTCTCTCTATCTCTCTCTGTCTCTGTCTCTCTGTCAAAAACAATTAAATCTTTAAAAGTAAATTTAAATATCTGAGATCATTTAATATAAAGGAAAAACACTCTATCCATGTAAACTGTTGTTGAAGACATCACTGAAAGAGTGCATACCTACTTATCTGGTTATACCATAAGACCACATTCTCCTTACTCTGTTCAGAAGAGAAACAGAGAAATACTGAGAAAGATTTTAATCCAAAAGAGTAATTTTTTTTTTACTGTTTTGGTGTTTCAGTTATCTAGAACATTCTGCTTAGATGGACTATCTCATTCCCAGGACACATGAGACAATCATTGCAGTGCAATCTGTTCTCAGCTCTATTTTCTTAGAGAAAGTAGTAGACATTTGATTTGTGAAAGAGATGTCCTAAGACTGCTATGAATCTCCAAATGTTCAGGAACTATAATGTAAATAATTTCCTCCCGTTAAAAAAAAATAAAATAAAAAGTAACCACTTTAAAGCTTTTCCTTATCTGCTGGGTTATAGAAATGTCTCTACACAGCTTTCTCCTGCATCACAATGCATCCGTTCATAGCAGCTTTGGACGTGCCCTGACTCAAGTTTATTACGTTGTCAACTTTCACTAAACTTTTCTCTCATTTCATAAAAAATGGTTGCATGGACTGATGTCCTTGTGGAAACAATTCATAAATTGCCTTTTCTTATTTCTAATTTTTGTATTTGGTATGTATTTGGTATTTGGTATTCATGCCATAGATCCAGGAATTTCTTTATCAGAAATGTCTCTCTTTTTTAAACAATTATTTTCTTTCTTTTTTTTAAGATTTAATTTATTGTTTGACAGAAGGTGAGAGACAGAGCAGGAGGAGGGCTCAGAGCAGTCTCCATAGTTGTACATTATTAGTTGTGACATGGTTTCATTCCACACAGGTGGATGTGGGGCTGCGCGGGGCAGGAACTGAACCAGGATCCTCCAACATGGGTGGTGACACCCTTCACTGCTGAGCCATCCTGGTGGTTACCAGCTGTGCAGCAGTTCAGCATTTGGGTTTGCACAGGCCGGGGCTGGGAATCAAATCCAGGACCTCAAAATTGCAAGGCAAGCGCTCAAGCACTGAGCTATGCCGGTATCCCCAGAAATGTGTAAGAGCCTCACTTACTTTGAGTTCTTCCTTATTTCATCACTAGTATTAGTCATTGACTTCCTTTTCAAGACATTTTCCCCCACAAAACTACAATCTACATATCACTCTGTGAAAGCTATCAGTATTTGACAAAAAGTAGGAAGCAAAGGCACGTTATAATTCCTGGGCAGCAGTGGGCTGAGCTCCTCACCAGGTGACCTGCCAGCCTCACACAATTCATACTCCCTTGCCATGGCTATTTTTATCCCTTTGATTTTTCTTATGGCTAGTATTTACTGTGGATTAGGTTTTATATTAGAGATATAATGATGAACATGATGAAAATCAATCTGCTTTCAGAATCCATATTCTACAGAAGAAGGCAGGAAAGTAAACAAAATAGGCATAAATATTATGAGACACACCTAAGAGAGTCTGCCCAAGGTGCAAGGGAAGAGAAAGGAGGGAGTCTACACCTGCTGGAAGGTATGGACAGTTTGATCCTGAAGATATTTCAGCAGGACTGAAGACTGAGTACGTATCTGCCAAGACTACAAAACCAGAGAGGGCATTCTCCAGGAAGACAACAGCAGAAGCAAACACACTGAGAAAACAAAACAAACAAACCCAGCTTGTTCTGCTTGGTAAATCTGAAGCACAGTTCAGCAAGGCTGGGGTGCAAAAGGTAGATGTGGGAGAGAGGTGGGAGATGAAGCTGGAAAGTCAGGCAGGGCATGACGCCAGCCCACTGGTTACCCCACAGTGCAATCTGTGCTGGAGCTGGGAGCGCACGGGCAGTCTCTAACAGAGGAGAGAGGAGATCATTCCAGTGCGATCTTCTCCCAGTGGTGTGGAGCATGGGTGGGTGACAGGGGATGAGATCTGAGAGCAAGGAGGAAAGAACCACAATGATTCACTCAGCGAGAAATGGTAAGGCAGTAGAGATGAGAAGTGGAAAGAACGCGAGAGAACTTGGTTAGAATAGGGTGGCAGGTGAGGGAATGGGAGTACGGCAGCGTGACTCCAGTTACAGGTGAGGAACGGTTACGAGCTAAGCTCTGGATGTGCTAATTTGAGGAGCAGATGCAAAGGTCTGAAGCTCAGCAGACAGACAGGCCTTTTTTACCCAGTTAGGTGCTCCAGGGTATAATAAAATGAAGCCGGGGTGTGGGTCAGATCAGCCAGGAAGTTTGTAGAATGAGAAAAGGGAGCCCAGGATGCTGACCTGGGATATCCCAATCCTGCGGTGCAACGTGTGAATCCTCAAAGGAGACGGCTGTCGGCGGCAGTGAGAGGAAAGGCAGGAGAGAGCAGCGGGGGCGTGACCCCAGCGGTCAGGAGGGGCTGCTCAGCAGCGCAGCTGTTACATCGGGGTTAAGTACGACAAGGACAAAACAGGCCACTGGACGAAAGCAGATCACTAATCTTACCAAGAACAGTTTCAGAGACGTGATAGGAATGAAGCCAGATTTAAAAGATGATGAGACATGAAGTGGCAGGAGTGAGCTGAGTGAGAATGTCTCTTTTGTTTCCTTGAAGTCAAGTTCATTCCTGCCTCAGGACCTTCGCTTTGCCCTTTCTTTCCTCTCTGCCTGGAATGCTTTCCCTCAGGTCCTGGCATGGCTGACGCTTCTTTTCTCTTAGGTCTCAACCCAAACGCCACCTCCTCAAAGAGCCTTCCCTACTCTCACTCTTTTGAAGCATCCCCTTCACCCCATCACAGTCACTCTCCGTCTCCTCTTTCACATTTACTGTTTCCATCGCAATTATGCGAATGTGTCTACTTACCCCTACTTACGACTGTTCCTGCCACTAGAAGGAGAGCTCCGTGAAATCCAGAACTCCGCTTCTCCAGCCCTAGTGAGTATCTGTGGCACCACAGGAAGGGCCGGGGGAGGGAAGGAAGGCACTTGGCTAAGAAGGGAATGAATGCAATAGAGTAGTAGCCAGAGGAACTTGGAGACTTAACAGTGTTTTCTTTAAAAAAAACAAATGGGAAAAACAAACAAGTCCTTCGTGCACTGAGAGGAAGGAACAAATAGAAATACTGAGGATACACAGATGGAATGAGAACGTGAGAGGTGAGTGGACTCTATACCCAGGGAAGGACTTGGTCTTGGATAGGGTAGGGTCACCAGTTTCCCAAAGCAGGAAAGGTGAGCAGGGGCACAGACAGAGAGGGCTGAAGCAAGGAGCCAAAGAAAAAAAAGAACAAACACCAATAATTTCTGAGTGAAATAAAACACCAGCTACAACGCTGGGAGTGAGGGATTCAGGGTGGGGCACAGGTTTAGAGGAGTGCTGAGGGCTGGGACAGTGGCAGTGGCGAATGGGAGATGGAGCTGGGTGAGGAAGTAGAAAGGGATTACAGAATAGTACAGAGGCAGGATAGGTCAACAGGCTGAGTACTTGCCATGCAACCGCGAGGTCCGAGGATCAAATCCCGGCCGCAGCCCTTGTAAGCCCATATGCTGAACTGTGGTATAGCTGGTACCACTGAAATGGCGGTGAAGATTCTCGCCTCCCATGGGGTGGCCCCCAGTTTGGTTCTGCCCCATGTAGCCACACACCCACCTGTGTGGAATGAAACCATGTCACAACTAATGATGTACGACTATGGAGACTGCTCTGGGCCCTCCCCATTCTCTCTGCCTCTCTCTGTCTCTCTCTTTGTCAAAAACAATAAAATAAATCTTTTAAAAAAGTAAATCTTTCAAAACTATGAAGAATGCTCTTGGCCTTCCCCCTTCTCTCTCTCTCTCTCTTTCTCTCTCTTTCTCTCTCTCCCTTTCTCTCGAACAATAAAATAAACCTTAAAAAACAATAGCAGCAGGTACAGCTGGGTTAGGAAGCACACACGTGCACTGACATCAACGTGTATATTCACAGTGACTTTCCACCAGCAGCATGAAGTACAGGGAATGGAGGAGAAAAGACAGTGACTCGCTGATCTAGGGTGGGCTCCACAGGGTAGCTGTGGAGGGCAAGGAAATCATAGCATCAGGGAGAAAGTGGCTGCATGAAGACATATGGGGTCCAGGAGAGGGAGGAGCTAAGAACTCAGAAAAGGCAGGGTCAAAGGACACAAAGCAGGTCAAAGTGAGAATGAGCAACAAAGAGACTGAAGTCCGAAGTGATAACAGAGGGCATGAGGGGGAATGGATTTCGGAGGATGTTTAAGCTTAATGAAACAGTGGGGCTCTTCCAGGAGGTGAACAGGTCCAGGATGTGGCTGGCCCGGAAATCAGACCTCTGCACTTTCTCTCCCTCAATGCTCTCACATCAGCCAGGCCAGATGTTGGCCAGGTCAGATGATGTGCAGATATCTTTTTCCGCATGAGCTCTTATCCTTCAAGTATAGTGTGCTACTATGAAGAAATAGCAGCTCTATCTCTTTCCACAACCTTACTTTAAGAAACCACTATGGAAGACAGAATGGAGATTTCTCAAAAAACTAGGAATGGAGTTGCCATATGACCCAGCAATCCCTCTACTGGGCATCTACCCAAAAAACCTGAAAACCTTAATTCACAAAGATATATGTACCCCAATGTTCATCACAGCACTGTTCATAGTGGCCAAGTTATGGGAACAACCAAAGTGTCCTTTGATAGATGACTGGATAAAGAAATCGTGGTGCGTTTACACAATGGAATACTACTCAGCAATAAGAAAAGATGAAAAACAACAATTTGTGACAACATGCTCAGACCTTGAAAATATCTTATTAAGTAAAATAAGTCAGACTGAAATAATCAAGAAACATGTAACCTCATTCATT
>PVKE010007782.1:13168-49678 GCA_004027555.1 Craseonycteris thonglongyai
AACTCATGGACACAGTCAATAGTTTAGTGGTTACCTGAGGGTAAGGGGGGAGATGGGGGGGAGAGCTGGGTGGGGAGAAGGGGGGGGGCGCATCAAATATATTGTGATAGAAAGTGAGCTGATTCTGGGTGGTGAGCACATAATGCGATGTATAGACAATGTAATGTAGAATTGTACACCTGGAAACACTGTAATTGTTATCAACCAATGTCACCCCAATAAATTTAACAATTTAAAAAAATATATTAAAAAAAAAAAAGAAACCAATGGTGAAAAACTATACAGACTTTGATGCCTACCTGGAACTAAAAGACTTTAAGAGGCTCGACAGAAGTGGTGGAAACTAAGCTAGTAGAGAATTCTGTAGGGATTCCAGAACAAACATCCAAGGACGGGAAGTCAGAGCAGCCATTATCAGGGTATGTTTCCGAGCAGCTGTGAAACTTCCTCTCAAAACACTGTGGAACAGTACATCTAGGATGTTGTGAAAAAGCATAAAATTTAAGATATAGGCAGCAGCAATGAGCAGGAGTTAAAAGGTCAAGGAATGTGTGTCCACATTATTATTTTAGGTTAACTGTTGAGCTTGTCAATGTACAACTCCTTAAGCAAATTATTGCCAAAATAGAGGACATACAGCCTCACTGTATTTACATTACCCCAACTCATGTCTGTTTCTCAAACCACGTTCACAAATATAATCTTAATTCTAAAAAGTCTTCCAAAGAGGTAAGCCACACCTATTTCCTTTTACAGATTGGTGAATTAAAGCTTTTTACAGAAATTAAGTAAGTAACTTGTTCACGGTTACAAATGACACTCAGAGTGATAGGCATAATGACTGAATTTAAGAGCACGTCATGGTCAAGCTCTTTAAAGGTACATTAACTTTACCATAAAAAAATATTTATAACTCTCCTTTCTATTCTTCCTTTCTTTCTGTGGTTGACTTTTGAAGGTAGAAAAAAAAATCAATATAGATACCTCAGAAAGCTAATGAACTTTCCAAAATATATCAGAAGTCAGTCTTGGGAATGCCAGGATAGCTCAACAGGTTGAGCACTTTGCCTTGCAACCACGAGATCCAGAGATCAAATCCCAGCCCCGGCAGTGCAAACCCACATGCTGAACTGCAGCACAACTGGTAACTGCCACGATAGTGGTGAAGGCTCTCGCCTCCCATGAGGGAGGCCCCCAGTTCGGTTCTGCCCTGTGTAGCCCCACATCCACCTGTGTGGTATGAAACTATGTCAAAAAAACTAATGATGTACAACTAATGGAGATTGCTCTGGGCCTTTTCCCCTTCTCTCTGCTCTGTCTCTCTCGCTCTCACTTTCTCTCAAACAATAAAAAATAAATCTTAAGAAGAAAAAGTGAGTCTTAAAACTCACCTTTGAAGACAATATATTGGTTGACTTATTGACATCAACTTCCTCATCTTTAAAAAATGTGATTAAATACCTATTTCTTCAAAGGGCTGTGGTGAAGATTAAATAAATTAATACATGTAATTATGCAAGTCAGTACACAGGAAGTACTCTGATGTAAACAACAGCGATAACAATAACTGTCATTACTGTTATTATGTCATTCTACTTTGCTCCATTAGCCATTTAATGTATTACTGCTCTCGGTCAGACAGGTCAGGGCTCAGGGGTAAGCCCTCCTCTTGCTGTGCTATACATTAAATATGCTTGAAAGCTCAATCCAATCATTCATTTTTTTAAAAGTTGTCACAGTGGATCCAGAAATGTGAGGATTCTTGATATTCTTGTAAAAAGCCTGATGATATACAAATTAGCTTATATAATATTTGAGTCAAGGTAATTTTTTTGCACTATTACAATAAGATGATTTTAGAGGTTGCTTGTGTAACCCATTTCTAATGTATAATATCAACTGGAATGTTTTTTAGATTTATTTTATTGTTTCAGACAAAGTGAGACAGACAGACAAAGACAGAGAGAAGGGGGAGGGCCCAGAACAGTCTTCACAGTTGTACACCATTAGTTGTGACATGGTTTCATTCCACACAGATAGATGTAGGGCCATGCAGAGCAGGAGCAGAACCAGGGGCCTCCCGCGTGGGAGTCACAAATCTTCACCTCCGAGCCATCCTGGCAGTTACCAGTTTCGCCAGGGCTGAGAATCAAAGCTCAGACTTTGCAACTGTGAGGCAACGACTCAACCACTGATCTATCTCAGCATCCCCTCAACTGGAATTTTCAAATGGTTGACTCCCTTATCAGATACCATATCCTTTTATCTGACTATACTGCCCTTTTATACTGGTTATCACAATCTTGCACCTTGTCACACCTACACTGCTCCCCCGATTACTAACATAATTAGAACAGCCTCCTTCCACTGTCAAACATGCCCAGTCTCCTGGCTTTTCCTGACAGCCTCTTTGCTGGGCCAATACCTGTGCCAGAAACTCGGGTTTAACCCTGACTATACCAATGACTTTCTATCACCTTAAACAAGATATTGAACGACTCAGGGTTCTTACTTCCTGATCTTAAAAATTGAATCATAGTATATATTGAAAGCACCAAAATGAACTGCTTTGTGCTTCATGGAAAATCATAAGCTACATCTTATAGACATTTATTTTATTTGACTAACTCATATAATTAGTCAGTGGTTAAAACTCATTTTAGTTTTACAAATACGCTATAAGATTGAATCACTGGACATCCGGAGGGTAAGGTATATTTCTGCGGAACTTCTGAACTACAGAGCAACCACAGCAAGTTGAGGAGCAAGAAAAGACTCCAAAGACCTAGAATATAGGTCTCCTTTTTCTGCCATAATGGACTCTAGTTGACCTGCATTTGTCTATGCCGGTAGAAACTGCCAAGCATTAGAAAATACAGATTGCTGCGCCTCACACCAAGCCTATTAAAATGATCTGAGGACTAGCTTTTGGAAACCATTGGTTTACTCCAAACTGGTACAAATGTTAGTAAAAATGGAAAACTAGCCATTATAGTAAGCAATGGTCCAAGGCAAATGAGTTTCTGATGAGAGATAAGCTATGACCAAATGCCTGCTAAACACACACTATGACAAGGCTGGTTCTGCTGTCCCTGTTTCTGTGGTGGTCCCAAAAGAGAGAGAATTGATGTTCACACCAACCTGGAAAATCTATGTGAAAAGTACACTTTCCCACCCCAAATCCTTTTTTTTTTTTTTTTTTTTGTCTTTGAACACCTATGTCATACTACAAAGAAAGTTTGGAGCTATGGCTCAACTCTGGCAGAATTTTACATGAAATCGGAATAATATATTATTTCTTATAAACATTCTAGGGCCACAAGAGCACTAGGCAAAGGAAGGATGATAGTGGATGATGGGATACACTTCTGTTAACCCATAAATCCACTCACTCATTCATTCAATAATCCCATAACCAATAATGGAAGATAAGCATCTTCCATTACTGGTAATAGAATTGAGTAAATAAAGATAGATAAAACATGGACCTGCCCTGGAGAACTCAGAACCAGAAATGAACAGCCATAGCACCGAGGTCAGAGCCTGGAGTGCTGATCAGAAACCTGCTTGGGAGATTTAGGGTTGGCCGCCCAAGAGAGGCAAGTGTCAGATGAGGGGAGGAGAGAAGCTTGCAGCAGGCAAGGGCAGCAAGAACTCTCCAGGCAGCTTGACCAACAAATAAAATAGTGTACAACAGTACAGAGGAAAAATGTGGCACATTCAGAAACTACAGAAGCTCAAGAAGCCAGGTGAAGAATATGGCAAAACATGAGGCTGAGGGCCAGGCAGGTTCTGCATCTCAGAGGGCCTTGTGAGTCACCCTAGGGAGTCTTACCATTTACCACCACATAGGTTTTTGTTTAGTTTGAATATTGGTTGGTGGGTTTTCTTTTTCTTTTCTTTTTTCCTTTCTTCCTCTTTTTTTTTTTTTTTTACAGTCACTATATCTAAAATATAACTACCGTATCTAAATCTTAAACTATAAAATAGTATGTTCTAACAACAATAAAGTTTAAAAAAACAAAAAACAAAAAAGAACATGGAGATTAGCCAGGGACAGGCCATATGTAGGCAGTCCAGTGAGCGATCTTGGTCGTCACATCATCGCAGCCCAGCTGCAGTATCTGTGAGTGAATGAGCATTCAGAGGATTCCAGCCTCCAGCTGTCAAGCCTTATCAGATGAAGCTCCAGACGTGCTGGAACAGGGACAAGGCAGCCCCACTCTGTCCTTTCTGAATTCCTGACCCACAGAATCCGTCAGCACATGAAGATGGTGATCTCTAGCACCTAAATTCTGGAATAATTTGTAAGGCAGCATTATTAACTGGGATAGGAGTAACTGATAATGGCACATAAATATGTAAATATGCAATGCTACTCAATAAGAATAGATGCAAACATCATCAATTACTGTGCTTGTGGCATTATTGTCATCCTCTTATGACACACTAGACATGTGCCAGAACATAAGGTCACCCAACCTCTGCATGGAGTTGGGCGAACTGAGTTCTCCAGATAGGACTAAAGCTTTCCTCAGAAAAAAAGTTCTGGGCCCACTAAACACACAGACAAATGGGCAGCTGAGACCCCTCCAAACGTCAGGCAATTGAGTATGACTGCAATAAATTAGATTAGAAAACTTTTTAAGTGGATGATATCAAACTCTTACTTTTTCCATAAAAATCACAAAATAAACACAACCCCCTTTGTAAAGTACCCACTAATAGTTATTTTAATTTAATCTCTTGTTAAATTCTCTAAAATAAAAATAGACCCTGATGTAAACACTTAATTTAGGAGACATAAACTCTAACATACCAATAATTACCTTAAGTCTAAATGGCCTAAATATACCAATTAAAAGAAAGAGACTGGCAGAATTGATTGAAACACACACAACTGTAGGCTACTTACAAAAAAGCTCACTTCAAATTTAACAAATGACATTAGGTATGTTGAAAGAAGAGAAATGGAGAAAGATATACCATATAAACATTAATAAAAAGAAAAATCAGCTATATAAAATGGACGTAGAACAAAGAAAAATTATTAGAGACAAAGAGGTACATTATAAAATGATAAAAAAATCAATCCACCAGGAAGACAAAATGATCTTAAATGTTTATGCACAAACAACAGAGCCTCAGAATACATAGAACAAGAATTGATAAAACTGAAAGGAGAAATACAAAACTCCAGTCATAACTGGAGACTCCAATCCCCTTGTCAGGAACTAGACATACAAATAAAACCAGGAAGGATACAGAAATTGTGAATACAATCAACCAACAAAATCTAATCAAAATATATAGAACACTCCACCTAATAATATCATAATACACATATTTTTCAAGCACCCATTGTATTGGGAAATATAAAACAAATCAACAATTTTAAAAGAAGTGAAATTATAGGGAGTATGCCCTCTTATCATAATGGGTTCGAAGCAGAAACCATTAACAGAAAAAGAAGAAAATCCCTAAACATTTAGAAATTAAACAACATACTTCTAAATAATCCATGGGTCAAAGAGGGAGTCTTAAAGAAAATTTAAAAACCATATTCTAGCAAAAGCTATCCTAAGAAAAAAGGATAAAGCTGGGGGCATCTCACTGCCTGACTCTTATCTGTACTATAAAGCCTCAGTAATCAAAACAGCTTGGTACTGGTAGAAAAACAGGCACATGGACCAATAAAATAGAATTGAAAACCCAGAAATAAACCCACAAATTTATGGACAGATTATTTTTTATAAAGGATCAAAAAATATACAATGGGGAAAAGAAAGCCTCTTCAGTAAATGATGCTGGGAAAATTGGAAAACCACATGCAAAAGAATGAATCTGGACTATGAACTGTCACCATATACCAAAATTAACTCAAAGTGGACTAAGGACCTCCACACAAGATCCAAAACAATAAAGTGGATAGAAGAAATAATCGATACTAAACTTATAGACCTTGGGCTCAGAGAGCACTTTATGAACTTGACCCCAAAGGCAAGGGAGGTAGAAGCTAAAATAAATGAATGGGACTATATCAAACTAAAAAGCTTCTACACAGCAAAGGACACCATCAAAAAAGTAAAAAGGAAACCAACTGAATAGGAGAAAATATTTGCAAATAATGCCTCTGATAAGGGGCTAATATCTAAAATATACAAAGAACTCATACAACTCAACAACAAAAAACTGATCCAATTAAAAAATGAGCAGAAGACCTAAACAGACACTTCTCTCCTGATGACATACAGTCAACAGATACATGAAAAAATGTTCGTCACCAGCAATTAGGGAAACACAAATTAAAACCACAATGAGATACTGCCTCACCCCTGTAAATTGGTACAACCTCTATGGAAGGCAGTATGGAGATTCCTCAAAAAACTAGGAATGGAATTGCCATATGACCCAGCCATCCCTCTCCTGGGTATCTACCAAAAAAACCTGAAAACCTTAATCTGCAAAGATATGTGTACTCCAATGTTCATCGCAGCACTGTTCACTGTGGCCAAGCCATGGAATCAACCAAAGTGTCCTCTGACAGATGACTGGATAAAGAAATTTGGTACATTTACACAATGGAATACTACTCAGTGGTAAGAAAAGATGAAATACAGCAATTTGTGGACGGACCTTGAAAACATCTTATTAAGCGAAATAAGTCAGACTGAAAGAATGAAGAAACATACGACCTCACTTATAGGTGGGATATAAAATGAAAAGTAACAAAGAAACAAAGACTCATGGACACAGTCAATAGTTTAGTGGTTGCCTGAGGGTGAGGGGGGAGGTGTGTGGGAGAGATGTCAGGGGAGTAGGGAGGGGGAATCAAATATATGGTAATGGAAAGTGAGCTGATTCTGGGTGGTGAGCACATAATGAGATGTATAGACAATGTAATGTAGAATTGAACACCTGGAAACAATGTAATTGATATCAATCAATGTCACCCCAATAAATTTAAAATATTTTTATTTATTTATTTATTTTTGACAGAGAGAGGAGAGAGAGATACAGAGACAGAGAGAGAACTGAACTGGGGGAGCTCCCAGTTCAGCACATGGTTCCGCACGGGCTGGGGCCAGGATTTGATCCCCAGTCCCCGGCGCTGCAAAGTGAGCGCTTAACCCACTGAGCCATCCCGGCTTCCCCTAAATTTAACAATTAAAAAAAAAAAAGAAAAAAAATTACACTGTGCAATTTTGCCATGTGTATAACAGTTATGATCTTGATAAGTTCTGTTTTTCCATTATATAAATTCCACTGTAGGTTAGTGTTGGGATGGCGGGCATTTCTACAAGAACACAGAAAGGAAATACTGGAAACATGAGGAAATCGTGAATGCCTGGAGACCAGCTTATCTGACAGTGTTACAAACATGGAATACAAAGAGAAACCTACATGGTAAGTGGTCTTAGGAATGACTGCTGTTATGAGATGTGGGTTGTTATGATGCAAAGAGACGGGTTTGGGAAGAGGTATGAGAAAATATTATACTTTGTGATAGAAATTCATCTAGAAAACTTGCATAAAACTTGTCTTCTGGGTAGGCTGAGCAGACGTACCATTTTAAATGACACAGGAAACAACAGTACTGTCCCGTTTCAAATGGTATGTATGATCAACCTACTCATAACCTTGAATTTAGTCCAGTGAGATGAGGCTGACGATATGTACCATTTAAAACAGGACAGCACCACTGTTTTCTGTCCTATTTCAGATGGTGTATCTGGTCTGCCTACTTTTGGGCCCAGAGCTCCATCCATTCCAATAAAGATGGTGGTCATCACAGGTGTCACCGACACCCCACGGACCACAACTACAAAGAAGGCGACCTGAAACTCTGTCCTCCTTTGTATGAGTCTGCTCTCCGGGTACACTGTGCGGGGAAAGCTCTCAGAGAACTGAAAGACTCAATCCACAGTGAGAACCAGGGTCCTCAAAGTGTCAGGTGTGAGCCCATGGTCCGAGCGCCCTGTGGTTTTGTTATAGCTGGATTTCTTCTTTTTATTTCATCATTATCATATATAAAATCTGGATACTTTATGCTTCATTTTTCTCACCAATTCTGCCTTATTCTCCTTCTTAAGCTTATGACATCTTAACTGTAATTGCTAAGGCTTATGAAGAAATCTGGTGCCACACAAAAGAAACAAAATTCAAAAGATGTTAAGAAGTGCTGCTATAACCAGGCAAATATCTAGAAATAAGACATATCTGTGCATATACAGACACAGAAAACATTAACAGTGAGCACTGTTGATATTTTGTATCATTAAGTACTCTCAGAAGCTGTGAGATTTATCAGGGACGTGGGATAAAAATAATATACTCCTGTCCGTGAATCATGCCAACGCCTATTTTCAGGAAATAACTTTTTCCTGCACACTGGGACTCTTAAAAAACCAGGTGTGGTCTGAACAATGGGATGACATGTGCCTCTTTGTAGCAGAATAGTTCTCAACGTGGTAGGTAGGCTTATTTTCAGTTTGTATTATAAATAAACTATATCAATGCATAGTTCAGTTGCCTCCTTCTTAAATTCCAATTAGGAAACAAGTAATGTATTTTATACAAACCTAGCAAAGTGCAAAGATGCTGAAACGTCACTGGGAATCTCTAATGCTCTGAGTAACTTAATAATTTGGAGTGTCTAATATTGAGGAGTAAAATGTGTATTTATAAAGAAGGGATTGTTTCTCCTTGTTTCATATTCCCCCCAAACTTATCACAGCAGTGAGTTATCTGTGAGATTAGGAACGACACTAACAGCATTGGGAGCAGAAAGGAGGAGTCTTTATTCCTTAAATAGTGACACTGAAGTTTTCACAGTGTCAAGCACAGGCAAGATCAGTGCATTCCACCCCTGCTCTCTGCTGCTCTGTCTCGCATGCTAGTGGGTGATGCTAGTCCATGCACTTAGTGAGTTCCCGTTGCATCAGACCATTTCCCTGCACAATACCTAAAGTCTCCCTCACCACTGAAAACATCAAGTTAAAATTCTTTTTCCATGTTTTAAAGGCTGTCACTCATGGAAACAACCAAATCGTCCACCGATAGATGACTGGACAAAGAAGTTGAGGCACATATAAACAATGGACTATTCCTCAGACATAAGAAAGGAAGAAACACTGCCATTTGCAACAACATGGATGGATTTTGAGGTTAACATGCTGAGTGAAATGTCAGACAGAAAAAGTCAAGAACCACACGACTTCATTCATGTGTGAGATATAAAACTGAAAGCAGCAAATAAACAAAAACTCATAGACACAGATAATAGTTTAGGGTTACCAGAGGGTAAGGTGCGGAGGGTGGTACAAGAGAAAAAAGGGAGTCGAATATATGAAATAAATGGTGATGGAAGGAGAACTGATTCTGGGTGGTGAAAATACATGCAATATATAGATGATGTATTACAGGAATGTATTACTTAAAACCTATATAATTTGACTAATCAATGTCCAATAAATTTAATAAAGACAAAAATAAATTTAAAGAATAAAGGCTTCCATTAATCAGACACTAGGCTTACAATGCAACAAATTCCCATGTGTGGTTAATAAAAGCCACAATTACTCCTTACAGTCCTATCATTCTTCTTCACAGCCTTGCTGGCCCCTGCTCTAGGCCCCTGGGCCCCTCTGGGCCCTGGATTTTTGCCCTCACAGTCTGCCCCACACTCCCAGTTGATACCTTCCTAATCCCTACCTTGTTTGTATCTATGTGTTTACAATGTCTCATTTTCCCAACTAGAGTAGGGATCTGGTCTTATTTTTAAATCTCTGCTATACCCTATGAGTTAGCAAATGGGTAGGCACTTAGTAACAGGAGATCAATAAGCACATGTGCACAGGTGTGACCTCAGGGGTTGCAGTGTAGTCGGGGATATAACGGCACAGGTCTCCAGCTAACTACCCTGCCGAGGACTTCAGCTAGGTCACCCAAGCTCCCCCTGACCTCTAAATCAAAGCATGGGGTAACACCCGCATGGAATTTAGTACCACACTGGAAAAGAGAGTGCAAAACTGGGGACATAAATACATTCTTGGAGTCAAATTCATTTCTACATCCTCAGTGCGCAGCACAGTGGCTGAAGCACAGGAAGTGCTCAGCACGTCCACTATGTGATTGTGCACGCATCACCTCACTTACTATTAATGCCCCCACAGCAATTCAGAGTTTTAGTTAACAAACGTATTAATCCTTTCTTTATGTGCAAAGAAAAAATTGTGAAGATACAGGAGTAATATAATATATTCTCTAAGTAATTTTTTTTTATTATTAAAGATTTATTTTCGGGGATGCCGGGATGGCTTAACCAGTTGAGGGCTTATCTCCATCCTCGGGCCCTGGGGTTGCAAGGTAAGCACTTAACCCACTGAGCAATCTCAGCATCCCAGTACAGTTTTTTTACCACATTAGAAGTATTCAAAATAATTTTTTTTCATTGTTAAATTTATTGGGGTGACATTGGTTGGTAACAATTACATTGTTTCCAGGTGTACAAGTCTGCATTACATTTATGCATTGCATTATGTGCTCACCACCCAGAATCAGCTCTCTTTCCATCACCATATATTTGATGCCTCCTCCCTACTTCCCCCCACCCATCTCTCCCCCCTCCGTCCCTCCCTCCTTACCCTTGGACAACCACTAAACTATTGACTGTGTCCAAGAGTTTTTGTTTCTTTGTTATTTTCCATTTATATTCCACCTATGAGTGAGGTAATATGTTTCCTGATTCTTTCAGTCTGACTTATTTCACTTAGTAAGATGTTTTCGAGGTCCGTCCATGTTGTCAACAAATCGCTGTATTTCATCTTTTCTTATTGCTGAGTAATATTCTATTATGTAAATGTACCACAACTTTTTCATCCAGTCATCTATCAGAGGACACTTTGGTTATTTCCACAACTTGGCCACCGTGAACAGAGCTGTGATGAACATTGGGGTACATATATCTTTGCAGATTAAGGGTGTTAGGTTTTTTGAGTAGATACGCAGAAGAGGAATTGTTGGGTCATATGGTAATTCCATTCCTAGTTTTTTGAGGAATCTCCGTACTGCCTTCCATGGTGGTTGTACCAGTTTACATTCCTAGCAACAGTGTATGAGGGTTCCTACTTCTCCACAGCCTCTCCAGCACTTGTTATCCCTTGTCTTGTTGATTATAGCCATTCCAACAGGTGTGAGGTGGTATCTCATTGTGGTTTTAATTTGAATTTCCCTAATTGCTGGTGATGTTGAGCATTTTTTCATGTATCTGTTGGCTATTTGTCTGTCTTCAGGGGAGAAGTGCCTGTTTAGGTCTTCTGCCCATTTTTTAATTAGATCATTTGTTTTTTTGTTGTTGAGTTGTATGAGTTCTTTTATATATATTAGATACTAGCCCTTTATCAGAGGCATTGGTTGCAAATATTTTCTACCATTTGGTTGGTTTCCTTTTTACTTTGTTGACAGTATCCTTTGCTGTGTAGAAGATTTTTAGTTTAATATAGTTCCATTCATTTATTTTTGCTTTTTACTTCCCTTGCCTTTGGAGTCAAGTTCATGAAGTTCTTGCTGAACCCAAGGTCTATAAGTTTAGTACTGATGCTTTCTTCTATGCACTTTATTATTTCAGGTCTTATGTGGAGGTCTTTATTCCACTTTGAGTTAATTTTGGTATGTGGTCACAGTTCACGGTCCAGATTCATTCTTTTGCATGTGGTTTTCCAATTTTCCCAGCACCATCGACTGAAGAGGCTCTCTTTTCTCCATTGTATATTTTTTGTTCCTTTGTCAAAGATTATCTGCCCATATATTTGTGGGTTTATTTCTGGGTTTTTGATTCTGTTCCATTGGTCTGTATGTCTGCTTTTCTGCTAGTACAAAGCTGTTTTGATTATTGATGCTTTGTAGCATCGACTAAAGTTGGGGAGGGTAATGCCTCCAGCCTTATTCTTTTTTTGGAGGATTGCTTTGGCAATTCATATGAATCTGATAATTTTTTATCTATTTCTCAAAAAAATGTCTTTGGGAAAAATAATTTTTAAGGGCACCCAAATGCTGGTAGGAGTGGTGGAGATCTTTTTGCCATCCACTATAGCCACCTGACTGGACAGAGGCAAACACACACATTCACACAGAGCTCTTTCCCATATATCTTATATCTCTCTCACTAAACACACGCACACACACAGCCACCCTAAATACATACACACAAAACCCACAATAGCTACTGCTCCATTTCCTTTCTCTCCTTCACTGCTAAGCACCTAGACCAATACCGTCAAAGACAATTTTCTGCCATGATGGAAATTCTCAGTGTTGTCAATGGCTACTGGGGACTTAAAATGTGGCTAGTGAAAGTAAGGAATGTTTAATTTTATATAATTTTTATTAACTTTTATTTTAAATAGTCACATATGGTAGGTGGCTACCGTGCTAGACAGAGTAGTTCTAGATGATGTCATCTGTAACCAAGGACTCCACTTCCTCTCCTTCCTTGCCTCAACCCACTGCAATCTTATTTCTGCCCTACCATTCCACTAAAAATGTTCTCACCAACGCAGTAACCAAAGATGCCCACCGTCAGTTATATAGGGGTCTACCTTCCAAGAACAAATTGTGTGTGTGTTTTAGGCAATCTATTATCAGAATATGTTTCTTATAATTTTCTTAAAAAGCAAAACAACAACAAAAAACAAGCTTCACACACTTTAGACATCTGAAAGACATCTGCAACTAGCAAAACACACCCATGCTCTTCCCCTAGTGTGTGTGCACGCACGCACACACACACACACACACACACACACACACACTCACCCCAGAGTCTTGGCATCTCTAGTAATAGCAAGGTACCCTTCTAGTTACACAGGGTAAAATCCCCAGAGTTGTCTCTGACTTTTCTCTCACTCTTATCAATACATTAGCAAACCATACTGGTTTTACCCTCAAAATGTGCCCAGAATTCCACCATGGCTAACCACCTCCACTGTCACCACCCTGGTGAAAGCCGCTACCGTCTGCTAAGTGGTTACTATGATAGTCACCTAATGGTCTCCCCTCTTCTCTGACTTCCCACAGTCTACTCTCAGTACAGCATTCAAAATAATCTTCTTAAAATGTAAGTCGGATCATGTTACCCTTCTGCCTAAAACCAGCAGGGGTCTTTTCCATTCACTGAGGGTAAAAGCCCAAATCCCCACAGCGGTCTAAATGAGGCGTGCCTGCCCTCTTTGACTCGTCTCCTCCTCCCCTCTCTCTCACCTGCTCTGCCCCAGCACCCAGGCCTCCCCTGTGTTCCTCCAGCAGCATGCTGCTCCCTCTCCAGAACCCTCTGGCTCCAGATGTATGAACGCCTTGCTCCCTCGCCCCCTTTCAGTTAGTTTCACCTCCGCAACAAGGCGTAGTCTCGGTCTTGAGATCGCAGTATTCTCCCCAGCAACCCCCACTCGCCTTAAATTTATTTTTCCCTATAAAGAAAATAAGCCTTTCTCTGACTATATAATTTGCTTATTTAGATTTATGTTTATTCTCTTCCTCAGCCAGAACGTAATCTCCACGAGCTGGGCTTTGTGTCTGGGTTTTCCCTTCTGGATCCCCAATGCCTGGGATAGTGCCTGGAGCTTAGCGGGCATGGCCATAATGTTGCTGAATGGATGGGAACTAAATGGGCTGTCTACTACCTACAGCCTGTGTGGATGGGTCTCAGGATTTACTACATGTTCTCCCAGGAAGCCAAGGCAAAGAGATATCCCTTAACCATTATTTTGGGGAAGACAGTTAACCTATATTCAGACGCCAACTCACACTTTTATATGATGCTTCTCTTCTGAAGAATAACCTTAATTTTTTCTTAAGCTGACAATTCTAAAGAGCTTAAATTTTATTCCTGAGAGCTTGTGCTTTAACACTTACTCATGTTCTCCCCACAAAATTCATCTACCATGTTAACATTTTAAAAACATTATGAAGATGATTCTGGGAGGTGCGCACATGGTGCGATGCATGGGTGATGTGATGTGGACTTGTACATCTGGAAACTGTCTAGTTGTTACCAATTAATGTCACCCCATTAAATATAACAATAAAAAAAATTTTTTTTTAAAAACCACTATGAAATCAAGTAGGTCCTGAAACACAGCCTTACTTTAAAAAGACAATTTCACAAAAGACAACCAACACTCAAATGAAATCACCAATTCACCTCCCAGCAGTAGCAATGGTGTCTGGAAATAAAAGGATGAGTTTCTTTTACTGCTGCCCTTACTTAGTCAAACCACTGCTGACCCAAAGAGCACTGACTGCCCTGCCCCCCTGACAGGGAGGTCTCGGGCAAGCCCACCATGGAGACAGGAGGTCACCACATGTCAAAACTGAGGAAGAGGCTGCACTGAGTGCCAACGTCAAAACAAATGAGCCCTGAACTAGAGTTTAGACACTTATACAATTAGCATGATAAATGGAAAGTCAAGAAGAATAATGGGTAAAATTCAAGACAAGAATAGGGTCAGACTTTGAAAGACTCAGCTGCCCATAAACTCCAACGAGTGAGAAGCCACAGCCCTAACAAATTTCCATGCAGCTTCAGCTAAGGGGTTTGCTTGGCGCATGTCTGCTGTTCACAGTGGTTCTCAGCCCAGACACGTCCTTTCACATGACAGCTGTGCTATCCTGCCTCTGCCATCCATCTCCT
This sequence comes from Craseonycteris thonglongyai, assembly GCA_004027555.1. Lineage (NCBI taxonomy): Eukaryota > Metazoa > Chordata > Mammalia > Chiroptera > Craseonycteridae > Craseonycteris > Craseonycteris thonglongyai. The sequence continues at coordinate 27,858 of PVKE010007782.1, forward strand.
AATAGGATTCTAATTAGGGAAATATTGTGGGAATCATGAAATCATGGCGCTCTCTGGCTAAAGAAGGTTTGGGATTTTAGAATGGAACACACTAGCCCAAAGAAAGAAATGAAGAAAGAAAACCCACCTTCTCAGGAATGCTGAAATAAATGAATGCATATTGATATTCATCCCAGATCTAAAATTCTCCACATCATATACTCCCCAAGAGACACCCTGTCACTTTCACTGGTACTGTATGCACAAAAACTATGATGAATATACTACAGATATTTTAAACATGACCACCGATAAGCATAAAATTAACATTATGTTGGATCAAAATTATAACTCGGTGAAGAAAACTTCTTAAAACTGCTTCACTGAAAAACTTACAGTTCTCCTTATCTCAAATGATATGTTGATGAGTCAAGAAAGGGAACCTACCATTATCTCAGTGGTATCTTAGAGAAAATCAACTATAATTCAAGAGGGTATGAGGAGCCAGGGAAGGGGTCTAAAAACTTTCTGGGGCTATGAAAGTACTTTCGCAGGCTTACCAACAAATAACAAAAATAGTAACTATTAACAGTTATTGTGCCAGGCACTGTATACTAACCATCTAGTCCTTGCAACAACCCCATGAGGTATTAATAATGTCCATTTTACAAATATAGAAACTGAAGGGCAGAGGGGTTAAGCACTGTATCTACACTACTCAATTAGTTCAATGTTTTGACTGAGATTTAAATCAAGACAGCCTGACTCCAAAGCCAAACTTATGAGAGAAGACAGCATAGAGCTGGGAGAGTCTAATGAATGTTCCCTGCTGTGAGATAAAAGAAAATATGGTACATACATTGGTGTCTGGCCCTGGTTCCTGCCACAGAGCTCCTGAGACCCTTGTAATTTCCTAAGTGATAAGAGCACGAGGAGCACCTTTTGTTCTAATATTTGATCTTAGACCCCAATTCCTGACACAGGGCTCCTGAAACCCTTGTAATTTCCTCAGTGACAGGAGTGTCTCTTGTTCTAATGAGGTGACTCTGGGTGGGCACCTGGATGGCTCCTGGGTGACAGCTGGTCACCAGAAAGACATGGTCAAGATTAGAAGCCTGGAATTCTCTGCCCCACTCCCAATTTTCTTGAGAAGGGAGGAGGGTTGAAAATGAAGTTAATGATCAGCATGCCTGCATCAGGAAGCCTTCACAAAATCCCAAAAGTATGGGGTGCGGACAGCTTCCAGGTTGGTGAACAGGTGGGAGTACAGAGAGACTGACAACCAAGTAGAAGGTGTGGAAGCTCCGCACCCCTCACCATACCTTGTCCTGCATACCTTTTCCATCAAGATGGTCGTCTTGTAGCCTATATTATATTCTCTTACAATAAACCAGTAATCTAGTAAGTAAAATGTTTCTCTGAGTTTTGTGAGCTGCTCTAGAAAATTAACTGAACCCAGGAAGGGGTTATTGGGACCTCCAATCTGACTGGATGGTCAGAGGCACAGGTGAGAACCTGGACTTGCGGTGAATGGCATCTGAAGTAGGTTGGGTGGGGAGAATTTCATGGAATGGGCCCTGAATCTATAGAGTCTGACACCTAGCTGGTGTCAGAGAGTTGCTTGAAATACACACAATGAAATAGAAGTCTGTGGGGTCTGCACCATCAAGTGTCTGTCTCGTATTTTCACTGGCTCCCTTGACAATAACATCTTTCCCTGGCCCTGTTAAGAAGAGTTGAGTAAGTATCTCCAATTAAAAAAAAAAAAAAATGTAAAAACTCTCCATCTTTTTGCTAGGAACCATTTAACTAGGGAAGCCAGGCTGAGCTGCTGTCAGCTGTGATGATTCATGTACACACATTCCCTAGCCATAAGAGTTCTAACGGAAGCCTCTGTCCACAACCTGAATGGCACAAACAGAAGAGAAATTCTGCTCTGAACTCAGAAAATGACCAATTGCTTCGGCAGACTAATTACCATATGGACCAGATGCCTTCACAAATCATCTGTTCCTTTGATGTCCCCAAAATATCTCTAACTTCTGGGATTTGAGGATAAGAGTCAATACCATTCAGAAGCCAATTCTGATCAATAAGCCTGCTCTTCCTTCCAACTTTCCAGCTTGTCTTTAAATAGCACATGGAACACTACTAATTTAGGCATTCTAAATATATGGCACATAATACAGACCAAGCTACAGATGGAAGGCCATGTATGAGAGGCTGCTGCAGCTCACGCTAGTTTTCACAAACCAACTATGAAACATATTTTAGGGAGAGAAGGGAAAAGGAAGAGACAGGCTTTAAAAAAAAAAAAAGGCACTGTTGATGGTAGAATCTTTTTTAAAGAGAAGGGAGAAGAGATGTTTTATTCTCTCTCCTCTTGACATTTAAAACTCCTAACCCTTTCATAGGAGTACTAGGAGGACTTCATAAAAATTCAGAAAGAAGTGTAAGATGTCAGAAGGAAAGAGACTCAAATGGAGAACACCGGAGCTGCTGGCAATGTCAGATGAACACCGGGTCTGTCACACTATCGTTTCGGGACCCAAAGGACTCATGAGGACCCAGAGCTACCGTCCTTCAGAGCTACTCGATGAAGGTAAACCTGCACCCACTGAGAGCTTTGTGCTGAGTTGTTCCTTCCAGCCTGGACACTTGCAATGATGAAGGCTGAAGTGGGACTTATGGTACAAGGAAGCAGTGTTCCAACCTTCCAAGAGGCTGATAATCACTTTCCAAAAAACAACCCTCAACCTGGCCTCTGCCAGTCTTCATATTTAGGATAAAAATTGGTCAAGACTTAGAAAGTGACCTACAATTTTTTTTCTTCTTGATTCTCCAGATGGACTAAGAAGCAAGGAAATGCACTCCCACCACACCTGGGAGTCTGTGTTTGTTTCAAACACCAGATTTTGTCACTTTGAGGAGGTCAAACATAGTTTCTTTTTTAATCATGTCAACATGATTCAACCACTGTTATATATTTTTTGCAGAGTCTAAGAATAATAGATTTCAAAGTAGAATGTCTGGAAAATACAGCCTGGCCTATAATTCCACCACTGGGGAATAAGACCATAAATGCTTTGATATAGCATTTTCATCCTCTCAGTCTTCTTCTTTACACAGATAGAAGTAAACTTTATAATTATTTTCACAATTAAAATTATAGTTGTTCTCATGGCATAGGCTTTCCCCCACTTTACTTAGGAGTTACTGAATAAATTATTTTTAGTTGCTACCCAATATTCCACTATACAGATAGATGCTTCATGATTTTACTGGTCTCTTACTGTCTGACATGTAGGCTGTTTCTACTGATTCACGATTATAAATACTTCTGTGATGAACATTCTTGATATACGGTACTCATGGGTATTTCTGAGAATAAGTTTTGAGAAATGAAAATAACAGGAAAAAGTATGAACATTTTAAAGACTCTTGAAACAGATTACCTGACACAGTGGCTGTATCAATTCACTTTTTTTACTCAGTACAAGTATAAATGTTCATTTTACCTCACCCTCGTCAATGTTATGTATTATTTTTTAAATGATAGCAATTTAATATTCTTTTGTTTTAACTTTGATCTATTTCTCACTTTTTTATGTGTATCAGATATTCGTGATCTGTTCACATTTTGTGATCTGTTCATATCTCTTGCCCATTTATCTTTCATGATGTTTGTCTAGATTTAAGTTTTAAGCAAGTTTATCATGCTCATGTGTATCTTTAACCAAATATTATAACATAAGGTCTTTTTAGATTTCACTCTTAGCATTTCATGTGTGTCTATCTCTCCATTGTCCAATAATATGCAAAGGACATGACTGATTCTAAATAAGTTTGGTATTTAATGAAGGGTACTAAGACATACTTTTATATCCATACACTTTATATGGCTGTATAGTCTGCTGTTTTTCATGAATTCCAGGGCAATTTAGTTTGTGGGTAGATGTTACACAGATTAATAATTTCATTAAACATGGAGGAAAGGCCAAAGAACACTCTGTGCTATTAATAAACTCTATTTACTTATTGACCACAAGCATATTCATAATTCGAGGAGGTTCAACCATGAACTTGAAAATGAATAACATGTTTAAGAACTATAGCCCTTTAGGAACATTAACTTTGAAGAAGCCTTTAGAATATGAGTGTGTCTAGAAATGCATAGGATTTAAGTAACAAAATATTAACTACATGAGAATCATGCAGACTCCTTTTCAGAGAAGCACACGGCCCTCATCTTTAAGATTAAGTAACGTACTTGGGCTATGCCTGACATGCAATAAACATTCAATAAATGTCTGGATGATAAATTCACTAGCCTCTTCAGTTCTAGCACACTACACCTGATCTCCTGACTCAGATCTAATCTCCTACCTGTTTCCTGGTGTCTAGCTGAACCCAGGCCCCTGAACTCGGTGCCATCTGCTTGGGCCGGCCTGCCAACGGGTGCCAAGCCCTGCCTGTGTCAGGCCTGATGCCCGCAACTGACCTGGTTTTGCCCTAACGGCTTTCATAGCCATGGCATATTCTACTTCATCACCGGCTGGAGGCCCAGCTGTGTGTGGGTCTCCCAGTGGTTCTTTGCCACCCGCCCAGCTCCTGGGCCTCCGCACTGACAGCCACCCGCCTGGCAGTGGCGTGCATGCTTTTGGTTACTATGCTTGAATGTTCAGCCTCAGCTAATGTTAGCATGTTTGGGAAACTATTTCCAAATTGGAAATTCATTTTTTAGACAATCAGTTGATTGTGGTCAGAAAAATGTAAACAAAGATTTTTCATACAATATCTGTAGAATTAATCTTTTAGTAAAAGATTCAAGTCTTCCTTCTTTCAGCCTCTGCCCCAGCTACCCGGCCCAGTGTCTGTCCATATTTGTGTCTTATATAGGAAGGATATGATTTAGCACTTACATAAGTGGGAAAGAGATTTGACATCAATAAATACTACGATAGCCAGGGATACTGGGATAGCTCAGTGGTTGAGCACTTGCTTTGCAATCATGAGGTCCAGGGTTCAATTCCCAGTCCCGGACCATGCAACCACATATGCTGAACTGTGGCACAACTGGTAACCTCTGGGATGGCTTGGCAGTGAAGATTCTTACCTCAGGGAAGCCAGGATGGTTCAGCAAATTGAGCACTTGCATTGCAGCCCTGGGGTTTGAGGATCGAGTCCCGGTTCCAGCTCCGGCCCATGTGGACCCATATGCTGAACTTGGATGTGACCCTCGTTTGGTTCTCACTAGGGAGAGCTTCCCATGTGGGCGACCCCCTGTCAGGTTTCCTGCCCTGTGTAGCCCCACGCCCACCTGTGGAATGAAACTATGTCAAAAACTGATGACAGGGAAAGCTGGGATGGCTCAGCGGGTAAAGCGCTCGCTTTGAAGCCCCGAGGACTGAGGATTGAATCCCAGCCCCGGCCAAGGCGGACCCACATGCTGAACTAGGGTGTGCCCCCAGTTCAGTTCTTGCCGGGACCTACGTGGGAGGCTCCCAGCCCAGTTCCTGCTCTCCGCAGCCCTGTGCCCACCTGTGGAGTGAAACTATATGGAAAACTAATGTCAACTACGGAGACTGCTCTGGGCCCTCCCCCTTCTCTCTGTCTCTCTCTGTCTCTGTTTCTCTCTGTCAAAAATCAATAAAATAAATCTTTAAAAAAAAAAGAACAAACTGATGACACAACTATGGAGACCACTCTGGGTCCTCCCACATCTCTTGCTCTCCCTCTCCCTGTCCCTCTCTCTCTCACACACACACATACACAATAAAATTAATAAATGCAAACATATATACATAAATACATGCATACATACATACATACTATAGCTGCCTTAAATTCTTTTGTGAAAAAGCCATGATATAAATAAATATGGTCACTGTGGCTTATTCATTAAACACCCCTGAGGAATATCTATGGAAAGCTCTAGGAGTCTATGGTTAGATCTAAAAAATTACCATCTCCTGAACAAATGTAGCATGTCTCCTATTCCTCCTATCCAACTGCCATAGCCTCAGTTCAGCAGCCTTCTTCACTTATTTTTAAAGTCCTTTAATTAATCTCCCAGTCTTCAGACTTTTTAAGGACAGAGTTTGTGTCATGTTTATTTTTATTTATTTGTAAGTGGCTTTATTGAGATATAATTCACAAACCAATTTATCATTTTAAAGTATACATGTCAACTTTTTTACTATCTCCACAGGGTTATGCAACTGCAATCTAACTTTAGAGCATTTCATCTCCCTAAAAAAGAAACCTATACCTACTAGCAGTCACTCCTCATCCCCAACCACCCACCCACCCACCCACCCCTGGAGTCCTAGGCAACCAATAATCTCTGTAGATTTGCCTGTTCTGGACATTTAATATACCGGTAAATGAAATTATATAATATGTGGTCTTTCATGTCTGAATTCTTTCACTCAACACAATGTTTTCAGGAGACACCTATGTTGTAGTATATATCAGTACTTCATTTCTTTCTATGAATAATTTCCTATTGTATGGATATGTCACATTTTTTTATCAATCTACTGATAGAAATTTGGACTGTTTCCACCATTTAGTTATCATGAACAATGCTACTATAAATATTTGTGTACAAATTTTTGTGGACATATGGGGATGCCGAGGTGACTTAGTGGGTTGAGCAATCATCTTGCAGCCCCGGGGGCCGAGAATCGAATCCCGGCCCTGGCCCATGTGGGCACATATGATGAACTAGGGTGTGCCCCCAGTTCAGTGCTCACCAGGGTGAGTGTCCTATGTGTGAGGCCCCCAGTTCAGCTCCCACCCTGGGCATGCTTCCCACATGGAGGCCTCCCACACCCACCTGTGTAATGAAACTATGTAGAAAACTAATGACATGCAACTATGGAGATTGCCCTGGGTCCTCCCACTTCTCTCTGTCTGTCTGTCTGTCTCTCTCTCTCTATCAAAAACAATAAAAATAAATCTTTAAAAAATTTTTGTGTGTGCATGAATATATATTCTCATTTCTCTCAGGTATATACCTAGGAGTAGAATTGTTGGGTCATATTGTAAGTCTACTTTTAATATTTTAATATTTTGCCCTACAGAATAAACTTAAACCCTTAGCATATAAAGCCCTGATTACTTCTGAGGCACGCCACCGTATAGCTAATTCTCTCTTCTTTGAACCAATTGTTTAAGGTATGATTGCTCTGTCATCATCTGTGCACATGGGTGTTACCCCCTCCACTGGGCTCTGGGGCTTGTGAGGAGGCAGGGACTATGTGTCTAACTCTGTCCATCCCCAGCACTAAAGTGCCTGTTACACAGGTCATATCTAATGGATGAACAGGCCACTGAATATCCAAATCTTTAAAAATCTCAAACCATAAGTCTCACTGTCTCCCATTACACATCTATTCCTACATTTAACAAGCTAAAAAGTTTCAAGTAGTTCTTAACCTAATTACCTCCTCTTGCAACTTAATTTCCTCTTGGCTATGTTCTCTACCATCAGCATCCTCCCTTCAAAAGCCTCCAGGGGAAGCTGGGATGGCTCAGTGGGTTAAGCACTCGCTTTACAGCCCTGGAGACCAGAGATCGAATCCCGGCCCCGGCCCCGGCCCATGCGGACCCATATGCTGAACTGGGGTTTGCCACCAGTTCAGTTCTTGCCGGGGCCTATGCAGGAGCCCCCAGCCCAGTTCCTGCCCTGCGCAGCCCCGCGCCCACCTGTGGAGTGAAACTATATGGAAAACTAATGCTGTCAACTATGGAGACTGCTCTGGGCCCTCCCCCTTCTCTTTGTCTCTCTCTATCTGTCTCTCTGTCTGTCAAAAACCAATAATAATAAATCTTTAAAAAAAAATCCTCCAGATGAAGTTACCCCTCAAAATTGTATTTTCCATACTAATTGATAAATTAAATAGAACTTTCCAAAGTTGGGAGGGTCTATTCCTTCCCTTCATCCCTTCATCTGTGCTGGAAGCAAAAGGAGAGCAGGGTAGGGTTCAAGTAGGCATTTCCACAATGAAGCCACTCTTCTTGGTGATTAACCCTCCCCGACCTCAGCTCCTACAAGTACTATAATGAGAATAAAGTCTTCTGGGCAAAAGCCTCAGCAGACCGTTCACTCTGAAGAATCACCCACACCTCTCTGTGGATGTCGACTTCGGATCAGCAACTGCAGTGGAAACAGACGGGGAGAGAAAGGAAAGACGCTTCACACACCCTGTCTCTTGCTTACAGTCAAGATAATCTCAGCACTGCCACCCACCTGCTCCCTTTCCCTGGATAAGTCAGATGGATTCTGACTCGTGGTGCAGAGACATGCTGGCTATGCTACAGTGCCATTTACAATGCAAAGGAAATAAATACAGGGCGGCAGTTGTCTATTTACAAATGGGTTATGTCCAAACTAACTAGAAGGCACAGAAACAATATGATCTATTGTGGTGAGTTCCTCAGACCAGCCCACAAAAACCTCTTTAACCCACTAGGTGCCTGTGGTATAGCATTTATAGTGCTAGATATAATTCAAGCCAAGCATCTAACTGTGAAATCCACTCACAATTATAATTTCAAAAGCCAGAATGACATTTGAATGGGAGAAGGGACTATACCCCCCTGCACAAGACAGGAAACAGACTGGGGACTAAGGGACTCAGTGACTGGTGATGGTTCCTTAGTGTTCAGGTTCCAGACCACGGGAGGCGGCAGGACAGGAAGGAAGCAGGCGTGACTCCATGGGACAGGCTCCCAGAGGAAGGAGTGCAAGAGAGTTAAAAGGGAGTGCACAGCCTCCTGGGTTGTAAAGTCAGCTTTATGTCCTAACCTCAGGTCTGTGGTAGGGTGGGGATAAAGAGATGGGGCAAAAGGTGTAGCCACTGCAGCCACCAATGTGTCTCCAGGGGTGTGTGTGTGTGTGGGGGGGGGGGTGTTACAGAAAAACGTGGGCATTTGAGGTGGGAACAAGATACTACCTTTTCCCTTCCCTCTCCTACCCTTTTAACTCCCCTAATCCAGGTAACATAGAACTTATATCAATACTGGCATGAGGGAAATGCAGATTTAAGGTAGATTAAGGTGAAAGAAAGAGATGGAAAATAATAACCTCAGATTCTGGCAATGAGAAAGACAAGGATGGCTCAACACCCCTAGTTTGGGGACATGTGCTTGTAAATTATAAATTGTTACAATAAAAATAATTTCACTTTTTACAATACAGCATTTGCGAGAAGAAGTCCAAGTGCCCAACACTTCAACGTTAAAACTCAAATAAAGAACAGACTATGGCACAAGGTAGAGTTTCAGGCAACAATGGCCACTTCTTTGATTCATGGCCACAGAAGAAAGATCACGGGGTTTGTGGTTTTCGCTGAAAGTGAATCTCATAATGGACTTCCAGCTTTGGGATGTTACCACGACATTCCCAGTCATGAGTAAAATCAGTGCAATTCAGTGCTTTCCAACTGCTGGACTGTGCGTGATGGCTGAAACTAGACTGTGAGAAGAGAGTATTGATTTTTGAAGAAATGGAAGTAGACAATGTAATCAATAGGCTTTAAATTATTACATTAAAAAGTGGTTTCACACTTCTGCTTATACTCTGGGCTATAATGAGCTTGAAGAAGCATCACTTACAATGAAAGAGAGCCAGGCTAATTTCAACTATAAGACTTTTCTGAACATAATGGTCAGCTGGGGTCACAGAATAAAGGGCTGGCCCAGAATCTGAGATGAGACAGGAGCATACAGGTAGAGAAGACACATGTGAGCATGCACTTACTGGGGCAGAGATAAGTGGACACTGGTAAGGAAACAACTAACAGGCTGAGTGCAGGTCGGCGGGACAGGGAGGCCCTTGGGCTTCCCAAAAGTAAAGCAGTCTGGACTTTCTCCAGGAAGCTCACTGGGTACTTGCTGAAAAATTACAAAAAGCCTTAAGAAAGTGTCCATGCAGTGCAGTCCCCACGAGGGAAACAGCCACGTGGGAGGGAGCAAGAAACTCCTCCCAGACCCTTCTCTCCTATCTCCTCCTCTGGAACCAAAACCTTATTGGTGTGAAAAGGGCAACAATCATCCTCACCCTTGGGGTGACAACTCACTGCAGCGAGGGGACAGGCGAATAAAAAAGCCTTATTTCTGGGGGTGGGACTGAAAAACACCCCAAGTCCCAGTGACATGGTACCTGCATAGGACTGTGATTTAATCAGAACATCAGAGACAGTCTGACTCCTCGCTGCTCTGCACAGTCAAGCCAACAAGCTTGAATAATAAGTCATAGCAGAACTGCTGGGAGGGGACAGGACGGAAGCACAAGAAGAGGTCCTCAGGTGCCGCGCCATGGGGAGCCCTAAACTTCAGGGCTGAGCAGACAGCGTTCCGGCAAAGACACCTCCACCCTAGACACAAGATATCATTAAAGGAACTTGAAGCCTGGGGTATGCTGAGGGTAACCATAGTAACAACAAAGCTCAAACCCAGTCTAACTCCTGACTGGATTAACTCACCCCGCCCTCCCCCCAACCCTCACACAAACACTGAAAACCTAGGGGAAAGAAAAGTGTGCCATTTCCTGTCATAAACACTATTTATCTTAGTCTCTACTAGCTACATACAATGTCTATCTTTCAACAAAAATTATGAGGCATAAGAAGAGGCAAGAAAAATAAAATCCAAGCCACCAAACAATCATTGGAACCAGACTCAGATATGACACAGAGGCTGGAATTATCTGACAGAAAATTTAAAATAACTATGATTAATAAATGCTCCAGTGGAAAAAGTGGACAGCATGTGCGATCAGATGGGTAACTCCAGCAGAGAGGTGGAAATTATAAGAATCAAATAGAAATGCTAGAAATTAGAAAGAGAGTTGGAGAGATAAAAAAAGACTTGGATGAGCTTGTCAGTAAATAGCCTTTTCTCTTCTGAGGAACTAATCAAAGTGAAACACAGAGTTTTGTTTCACAAAAACAAAAGAACAGGACATTCAAGAGCTGTGAGGCAATGCCAAGAGGTGTGACATACACATAATTGGAATTCCAGCAGAAGAGAAGGCACAGGGCACAGACATATTTGAAGATATACTGGCTCAGATTTTTCCAAAATGAATGACAGATCTAAGGAGTTCGAAGAACAACAAGTAGGAGATATACCAAAATAAAACAAGGTGTGCTCATAGGCATAATTTAGTTAACAGTATTGCAAAAATGTGATCTTCCTAGTTTGGATAACTGTACCATGATTATATAAAATGTTGGCATTACAGACAGCTGGGAGAAAGATACACAGAAATTCTGTGCTAGTTTTGCAATTCGTCTATAATTCTAAAATACTTTTAAAAGTTTTATTTTAAAATGGTTTTAGTATTAGGCACTACATTGAAAATATACTAGTTACATCTAGGACAGAAAATGAAAATAACTTTCTAAAGAAGCTACTCTCCACACCCACTTACTCCTGACCCCTGACATTTGTATTCTTCAGTTGGAGTAAATCAAATCTGTGGTCTGTTCCAGGAACGCAAGCACTGTTTACAGTATTACTTCAATAAAAAACATCCTCCAATCTAAACAACTAATTTACAATAGAATGCTAAGAGCCGAGCAGATTTGTAAGGTGAGCATTGTATGTACCTTGAATTTTGTATAAACTTTTCTTCCAAAAGGTTTCAAGTAATTTCTTTTACACACATTAGCTGTGCAGTGGATACAAGGGGAACAGAAGCTAAAAGTTGAATGAGATGTGGAGCCAACCTCCGGGAGTGCACCGCATACAAGGAGCAACAAGAGGGTGGTGAGGCCAAGGAGCTTCCCGTGCTGGCAGGAGGACCTTGGTGGATTGAGACTTCTCTAAGGCTCTCTTAGCCAGTTTCCAAACAGGAAAGACTACATGAAGGCTGTGCAATTAATGAATAAGAAAACCTACACTGTACAGATTACTGTTTCTGGAAGTTGTTCTTAAAGACTGGCCGAATATAAATGAAGAGCTATAAACCTAGATGGGAAATGAGGAGTGCCCTCAAGCACAATGTGCTAACTGGGAAGAATGAGAGCGAGCTTTCGGCTGAAAGAATCAGAAAATATTTCTGAGAGGGATGTCTTGCAGACATAGGACCCTGAATAGAGGGTTTGGAAGCCCTGGCTTTTTGAGTGAAGAAACATGCCCAGAGAGGAATGTTAGAGCATGCAAGAGAGAGCAGAAATTCAGGGGCAGGAAGGGAAAGGCCGGAAGGAGCAGAAAGAAATGAAGTTGAAAACATAAGTTGGGGAAGCTGGGATGGCTCAGTGGGTTGAGTGCTCGCTCTGCAGCCCCAGGGTCCAAAGATTGAATCCCAGCCCCAGCCCATGCAGACCCATATGCTGAACTGGGGAGTGCCCCCAGTTCGGTCTCACCGGGGTGATCTTCCCATGTAAGAGGCCCCCAGTTTAGCTCCTGCCCCTGGTGTGCTTCCCATGTAGGAGACCCCCAGCCTGGTTCATGCCCCGTGCCCCCGTCCTCTCTCTGTCAAAAACAATAAAAGTAAATCTTAAAAAAAGAAAGAAAACGGAAGTTGGAATCAGATTGTGGAGTCCTCCAGGATTGCCTATAAAATTTGGATTTACATTAAATCCAAATCTAAGAAAGCACTAGATTTTGGAGAACATAACAAAAATGTAAACCCTATTTCTTCCTTTAAGGAACAGGCAAGCATGCTAAACAGCTCCTTACAAAGTCTCTCTCTCTCTCTCTCTCTCTCTCTCTCTCTCTCTCTCTCTCTCTTTTTAAAATGTTGCTTAGCCCCCTAAATGTTTTCATTTTATTTGTTTTTTTATTGTTAAATTATTGGGGTGACATTCATTAGTAAAAACTGCAGAGGTCCCAGGTATACAATTCTATAGTACATCATCTATGTTTGGGGCTTTTGAATTCAATATTTTCTCCTGACTCTTTCAACCCCCTGCCCCTTTCCACAATGCTGTAGCAATTCCGAGAAGAAGCACGTGTCTGAGCAGGTTAAATGAAGCTCTTCGTGCCAAAGGCTCCGAGACACCACATGCACCTCCCTAAGTTAAGTGAACGATTTGTCTTCCGCAGCTTCTTTCTTGGTCTCTGCCTGTCTCCCCCAGGATCTCGTTTTTCCTTCCCCTGCTATCAGACCTTCTTCCCTAGAAAATGTATACAACTCACCAGTGTATGACTTCTCCCAAGGGTGTTTGTATACCTTGGACATGTTCTGAAAATAATTTTCCACATCATTCCAGAACCAGAAAAACCTGTGTTGGGTGAAAGACCCTGGGAGGTACGAGGCTACACAGTGAAGAGCTAAGATCTAAAGTTCTAGAAACTTGGCCCTGTCACTCACAAGCTGAATAACCTTGAGGACATTATTTATCATCTCTGAGTTTCAGATTCCACATTGACAAAATGAAGATAATGAGGGGGTTTACTTCTCTGGTGGAACAGGGAATTAAGTACATTAGTGTTTGTGAAATGTCAGAAATAGTGCCCAGTGTACAGACATAAAGTCAGCTAGAAAAAACTATGGCAGTGCCATCTCTGACCTCTGGGACCTGCAAAACGCCACGATTGTTTGAGCACTTGTGGACCACAGCAAGCAGCGGGAGGAGAAGGGGCATTTGAGACTCAAGAGTGGTGCTCACTGCCTCCTGGGAAGGAAGGACCTTCTAACTCCAGATGTATACAATCCCTGTGAGCTGGACTTCTATACACAACTCTCGGGGTCCTTATGAGCAGCATTCCTAGTAACTCCGGGTTGTGTTTGCTGACTAGGCTAACCCTACATCCCAATCCTATTCCTGAGTCAGGTGGCTTTCTGGTACCCCAGCCTCTACTGCCAATCTGTTTCCCACCTCATTCCCTTCCCAGGAACCCCTTCTCACCCTTCAAGACTGGCTCAAGTCCCATGTCCCCCAACATCTTCCTCAACCATCTGCTGGAATCCAGCCACCAATTCTGAAGCCCCTGGAACCAAGAGTCAGTTCCTCCCACCAAAGCCTCAGTGACCCAGAGTTTTGCCTCCCCACATAGTTAATCAGGTCCTTCAGGCCTAAGACCTGGCTTTATCCTCTTTTCCCAGCTCCCAAAACAGTAGAGGACGTTCTGCACACATAGCAGATATCCCATCCATGCAAGCTGATTAAGCCTTGATGCAGCACCTCATTCATAACTCTAACAGAGGACAAACTAGAGTTCTAGCTAAAAAACTATGTATTCCTTTCTGTAAATTCAACTTCCTACCCAACATGGCCAAAGAGGCTGAAGTCTGAGCAGCAGCCCCCACCACACCACTGGGGCTGCACCATTCATGTGAAGGTGGACCCTCGCCTGCCTATCTTCCCCCACCCTCCCACTTCCACTCATCCATCCAATCTGTGTGAGGTCCTGTTTAGGCCCTCTCTCCATCCAACCTTTGCTCTCTACTCCCATAAAAGTCAAGGTTTCCCACCTTGGACAGTTGGGAGCATCACAGTCACTCCCTTACAGCATATTCTTAATAGGAAATGGGAAGGCAGGAAGAACAGTGTTACCTCAAGTTTTTAAAAAATCTCCGGGGAACAAAATTGCTCTGAATGAGTACAATAAAAATACTAACAAAAACATCATAAAACAAAGTCGGACTTGTCAGCTTCTGCAGCCATGCACCAAAATACCCCGTACACACAGGTATATGTGAAACAGTGTCCACTTGTCACAGCCCATTGAAGGTCAACAGAGCTGACCCCCAGTGCAGAGGTCAGGAACTCTACCTGCCTCTTTCTTCACCTTTCCCTCCTAGCCTCTCAATCTTGGATGTAGGACAGGCTACTTAGTTTGCAGGACTCAGTGCAAAATGACAATATAGGGTCCTTTGTTAAAAAAATTATTAAGCATTTCAAAATGTTGTGTGACAGCAGAGCATTGACTCTAGCATGGGGCTCTTCTGCTTGTCCTGGTGGAGGGTTCCTGCTCACGGGCAGAAATCCAAGGCTGAGCGACTTCCTTTCACACCATCACCATAGGAACATTCATGCTATAAAGCATGAATGTTTAAATAAATCATTTATTTAAATTTAAGCCTCTTATCTATGATTTCTGGAAAACAAGCATTTCTCCCTCCCTTAAAGGAACTTAAAGCATTAGCAAACAAATGAGATTTGTGGGGGGCCATGGGACAGAGGAGACAGGGTGAGGTAAAGAGGACCCTAGCATCATGCAGGCCTCTTGGGAACTTGCCAGGAAACCAGTGTTCATTCCAGGGCACAGTGAAGTAACAGGTGCTCAAAAGGACTGTCCTGGTTTCTAAGGCCCTCGCTTCCCTGGAGATGCTGGCTGAGAATTGAGGCCCAGGGCCTGAAGTCCTTTTGCTGTCCTACCTGCCAGCTTATCTCCCCACACCACTTTCTCTTCTGTCTACACCCCAAACACAAGCTAGGACCAACTACTGCACAGAAACCACGCTCTCCCTTATTTCTGCACCAAGACTCTCAAATGTACCCTAAACGCCCAGAAATGCATCTGAAATCCTGCCTAACCTTTACTACCCCAAGTCACAAAGCTGCTAACAAAGAAGCGTATCACTGAAATGTATGCTGAGGAAATGGCCATTTTCTGTCCTCAGCATCTCAAGCACCTTGCTCTCTGAGCACCCAGGACCTTGAACTGGATTTGACTTGTCTACAACAGTGTTAGCAAAGTGCTCACAGGGTGTCTCTCAAAGGTCATGGTGAGACACAAACGATGAAAATCAAAAACTCAGGATCTTCATGCCTTGCCTTAGCGCCCCAGAAAGCACGAGGGCTTGGTTGCAGACACAGGAGGTCATGTGCAGACAGCTACTAAGCTTTTAGCCCTATTTCTATATCTCCTTGTTTTAAAATATATCACAGGGTGCCCTCAAAACCTTTACCTTCTTGTGTATCATGGCTTCGCTCCATCT
Organism: Craseonycteris thonglongyai; assembly: GCA_004027555.1. NCBI lineage: Eukaryota > Metazoa > Chordata > Mammalia > Chiroptera > Craseonycteridae > Craseonycteris > Craseonycteris thonglongyai. The sequence goes on from PVKE010007782.1 coordinate 43,741, forward strand.
GGCTCCAAAACTCAAGCCTTGTTGTATCTCACCCGCTCTTGCCACCACTGACCATGCAGAAGCAGGCAGAGGGTAAGCTGCACAGGCTGGTGACAGAATAGCAGCTCCATGGAGGCAGGCATCACAAATGCCTCACATAGGAGTCACGTGATCAGACATTGGGTTGCAAAAGAAAAATTCAGAAAGCTAAACTGTTTTAAGAAATGACAAAGGGGAAGCCGGGATGGCTCAGTGGGTTAGGCGCTCACTTTGCAGCCCCGGGGACCGAGGATCGAATCCCGGCCCCAGACCGTGTGGACCCCTATGCTGAACTGGGGAGTGCCCCCAGTTCAGTTCTCACCGGGGTGAAACCCTGACCCAGTTCCTGCCCTGTGCAGCCCCGTGCCCACCTGTGGAATGAAACTATGTGGAAAAATCAATGATGTGCAACTATGGAGACTATTCTGGGCCCTCCCCCCTTCTCTCTGTCTCTGACTGTATCTCTCTCTCTCTCTCTCTGTCAAAAACAATAAAAAAAATAAAAAAATAAATAAGAAATGACATCAAATTTATGTCCAAGAGCTCTATGTAAAAATTTTAAATCAAAGGCAAAAGTTGTGCCACTCAGAGTCTGTATATCCCACACTGTAAGAATAACTAAACCACAAACAGAAAGAAGGATTTTCTATTTACTTGAGGAGATATATAGCTAGGCATCCGATCTGATCACATTTTTCTACTTTGACTTCTTTTCCCAGATGGTTGTAAAAAGAATCATGTGAGAATCCAATGCAAAAATAATTGCCAAGGAACATCTGGAAAAAGAGAAAAAGAGGCAAATGTTGTTCCTGTCTGCATTTTGAGATAGATAAGAATTAAATCAATATAGATAATAAATTAGTCATCAATGTGGTACTCTCCCTCTGTAAGCTTCACAAAATTATAGAAAGTGCTCAGTCAGATCAGACTGTATAAATAATCTAGCTGAATTTTTCCATTTATAGAGGAGGATCCCAAAGGGTAGACAGCATGTGCTGGGTCAGCCAGAGGAGTGGGAAGCAGAGCATCCCTCAGGGATGGTTGATCAGCAAAGCTAAGAAGAAAAGAAGTAGAAGCAGTGCTTTGTATTTGGCAGGAGGCTGGGGCTGGGTAGGACTCTGACTTTGGAGGACTCTGAGGTCCAGTCTTTTATTGACAGGTGAAAAAATTGAGTTTCAAGACGCGTAAGGGTGTTTGACAAAGTCACACAGATCCCCATGCTCATGCTATCATGTCACCTGCCTGCCAATTAACTTTAAGTGTTACATAACTATCACCATCAGGAAGCATTCTATGGGCTTTTATTATTATTTCTTTAAATACAAAGAATCCTCATCTTTATGGGTTCAACAAACCTGATGTCCTTATTTAAAACATTCAGAGTCTGGAACAACCTCAGCTTGTAACCACCCCATGGACTTCCACTAAACTGCTCCCACTTTTGGACTACTGATACCTGAAACACAAAATCATTCTCTCTAAGGTTATATTTAGAAACCCAAAAATAGTACATTATTTTAAAGATAAACATCACACTTCAAAGGTCCCATCGCTTGCTTTAACTCATTATAAAAAACATTTCAAATCAGACCCTTTCTATTCCCTTCTGTCTCCTTAACAAAGTGTAGATCAAAGAATCATGAACCAGGATTGAAAAGGTCCTCAAACATAATTCAGTCCAACCACCTCCCGGTGGCTAGAATCACAAATTACAATCAACTGGCCAAGTCCCCATCAGTCAATGATGGAAATCTTATAGCAACAGGAAACCCACATTGCTCCACAGCATCACCATTTGGAAGTCACTCCTGTTGCTGAATTTATCTCTACCATCCTGCAGCTTCCTCTTGATTGCTGGAATATTTCATAATGCCCTGTTTCCTGAGCATATAAAAGATTGTCACCACAATCTTTTGAGACAAGAATAAAAAAATGAAATAAACTATGCTTCTTATAACAGTCAATATATATTTAAAGTATGTGTGCCTATTTACTCAGCATCTGAAAACAGCTGAAAAAACCTTCACCAATGTAAATGGACTGAACTCACCAATAAAAAGACACAGAGTGGCACACTGGATTAAAGAACAAAAACCAACCTTACCCTGTCTATAAGAGACACACCTCAGCCACAAGGACAAACACAGACTCAAGGTGAAAGAGTGGAAAAAAACAGTCCAAGCAAATGGCAGCTCAGAGAAAAGCAGGTATAGCCATACTTATATCTGACAAAGCAGACTTCAGAATCAAAAAGATAATAGACAAAAATGGACATTTCATAATGATAAAGGGGACAATACAACAAGAAGATATTACACTTATTAATATATATGCCCCCAACCAAGAAGCACCAAAATTTACAAAGCAACTACTACCAGATCTAAAAGGAGAAACTGACAAAAACACAATTATAGTAGGGAACTTTAATACCCCATTGACAGCCATGGACAGATCATCCAAACAGAAAATAAACAAAGAAATATCAGCTTTAAAAGATACATTACAGCAACTGGACATAATTGACATTTACAGGACACTTCATCCTAAAACACAGGACTATACATTCTTTTCCAGTGCACATGGAACGTTTTCAAGGATAGACCACATGCTGGAACACAAAGCTAGCCTCAGCAAATCTAAGAAGATCGAAATCATACCAAGTGTATTCTCCGATCACAAAGCTCTGAAATTGGAAATCAACTACAAAGAGAAAGCAGGAAAAACCACATATACATGGAGATTAAACAACATGTTATTAAAAAATGACTGGATCAAAGAAGAAATAAAAGAAGAGATTAAAAAATACATAGAAACAAATGACAAGGAAAACACAACATATCAAAATTATTGGGATGCAGCAAAAGCAATAATAAGAGGGAAATTTATATCACAACAGGCCTTTTCTCAGGAAACAAGAAAAATTACAAGTAAACAACCTAATATCACATCTTCAAGAACTAGAAAAAGAACAACAGAAAACACCTAAAGCCAGCAGAAGGAAGGAAATCACAAAAATTAAAGCAGAACTAAATAAAATACAGAATAGAAACACAATAGAAAAAATTAATACAACAAAGAGCTGGTTCTTTGAAAAAATTAATAAAATTGACAAACCCCTGGCTAGGCTTACCAAGGGAAAAGGAGAAAACACACAAATAATCTGAATTAGAAATGAAAGAGGGGAAATTACAACTGATACCACACAAATACAAAGGATCATACAAAAATACTATAAAGGACTATATGCCACCAAATTTTGCAACTAGAAGAAATGGACAAGTTTTTAGAAATACATAGTCTATGTAGACTGAATCAAGAAGAACTGGATAACCTAAACAAACCAATCAACAGTAAGAAAATTGAAACAATCATCCAAAACCTTCCAAAAAGCAAGAGTCCAGGACCAGATGGCCTCACTAATGAGTTTTATCAGGCACTCAAAGAGAAACTAACAACTATACTCCTCAAACTTTTCCAAAAAATTCAAGAAGAAGCAATACTTCCCAACTCATTCTATAAGGCCAACATTAACCTAATACCAAAGCCTTGCAAGGACGTCACAAAAAAAGAAAACTATAGACCAATATCTCTGATGAACACTGATGCAAAAATCCTAAACAAAATACTAGCAAATGGAATACAACAATACATTAAAAACATTACACTTCACGATCAAGTGAGATTCATCCCAGGGGCACAGGGATGGTTCAACATATGCAAATTGATCAATGTGATACACCACATAAACAAAATGAAAGATAAAAACCATATGATTATATCAATTGACGCAGAAAAAGCACTCGACAAGATACAACATCCATTTATGATCAAAACACTTAACAAAATGGATATAGAAAAAAAATAACTGAACATAATAAAGGCCATATATGACAAACCCTCAGCGAATGTCATACTGAATGGGGAAAAACTGAAACCTTTTCTTCTAAATCAGGGAACAAGACAAGGATGTCCCCTGTCACCACTGCTATTCAACATAGTGCTGGAAGTTCTCGCCAGAGCCATTAGGCAGGAAAAAAGAAAAAAAATAAAGGCATCCAAATTGGAAATGAAGAAGTTAAACTGTCACTTTTTGCAAACGACATGATCCTTTATATAGGAAACCCTAAAAACTCCACCAGAAAATTGTTAGAAATAATAAATGAATACAGTAAAGTCGCAGGATACAAAATCAATGTACAAATATCCATAGCATTTTTATATACAAACAACGAAACTTCAGAAAAGGAAATGAGAAAAATGAAACCATTTGCTATCGAAACAAAAAGAATAAAATACTTAGGAATAAATTTGACAAAGAATGTGAAGGACTTATACACAGAAAACTATAAGACACTATTAAAAGAAATTGAAGAAGTTACAAAGAAATGAAAGGATATTCCACATTCATGGATTGGAAGAATCAACATAGTTAAAATAGCCACATTACCCAAAGCAATATACAGATTTAATGTAATTTCCAACAAAATCCCACAGACATTCTTTCAAGAGATAGATTTTTAAAAATTATCAAATTCTGGGAAAGCCAGGATGGCTCAACAGGTTAAGCGCTCGCTTTGAAGCCCCAAGGAGCGAGGATCGAATCCCGGCTCCGGCCCAGGCGGACCCACATGCTGATCTGGGGTGTGCTTCCCGAAAGCGATGAGGCCCCCAGTTCAGTTAAAAAAAATTAAAAAATAAAAATTATCAGATTCATCCTCAAAAAATAAATAAATAAATAAATAAATAAATAAGGCTGAGGTATCACGCTCCCTGACTTCAGTCTATACTACAAAGCCTCAATAATCAAAACAGTGTGGTACTGGCAGAGAAACTGACATAGAAACCAATGGAACAAAATCAAAAAACCATAAATAAACCCACGAATATATGGACAGATAATCTTTGACAAGGAGCAAAAAATATACAATGGGGAAAAGAAAGCCTATTCAGTAAACGGTGATGGGAATATTGGAAAACCCCATACAAAAGAATGAATCTGGACTGTGAACGCTCACCATATACCAAAATTAACTCAAAGTGGATTAAGGATCCCCATATAAAATCTGAAACAATAAAGTGCACAGAAGAAGGCATTGGCACTAAACTTATAGACCTTGGGCTCAGATAGCACTTTATGAACTTGACCCCAAACACAAGGGAAGTAAAAGCAAAAATAAATAAATGGGATTATATCAAACTAAAAGGCTTCTACACAGCAAAGGACACCATCAACAAAGTAAAAAGGAAACAAACCAAATGGAAGAAAGTATCCGCAAACAATGCCTCTGATAAGGGGCTAATATCTAAAATACATAAAGAACTCATACAACTCAACAACAAAAAAACAAATGATCCATTTAAAAAATGGGCAGAAGACCTAAACAGGCACTTCTCCCCTGAAGCCCTACAAACAGCCACCAGATACATGAAAAAATGCTCCACATCACTAGCAATTAAGAAAATGCAAATTAAAACCACAATGAGATACCACCTCACACCTGTTAGAATGGCATTAATCAACAAGACAAGTAATAACAAGTGCTAGAGAGGCTGTGGAGAAAAAGGAACCTTCATACACTGCTGGTGGGAATGTAAATTGGTACAAGCACTATGGAAGGCTGTATGGAGATTACTCAAAATATTAGGAATGGAATTGCCATATGACCCAGCCATCCCTCTACTGGGCATCTACCCAAAAAACCTGAAAACCTTAATCTTTAAAGATGTTTGTACCCACATGTTCATCGCAGCACTGTTCACAGTGGCCAGAACATGGAAACAACCAAAATGCCCTTCAATAGATGACTGGATAAAGAAGATGTGGTACATTTACACAATGGAATACTACTCAGCGATAAGAAATGATGAAATACAGTCATTTGTGGCAACATGGATGGACCTAGAGACCATCTTATTAAGC
>PVKE010007783.1:0-40649 GCA_004027555.1 Craseonycteris thonglongyai
TCTCTCCCTTTTATTTTCTGGATGCTCGGCCTTCTCTTCATTTTTTGTATATTCACGATTAGTATAGAATCAGGACTTCCTTACCCATAGTTATTTCCTGTAGTAATCTACCTGTCCCATACACTCTAGGTTAATTTTCTTAGAATCTCAACTATTCACATTGAGAAATACCTACCATGGTAGTAAGTATAAAGGAAAGAAGAGATAAACAGCAGATGCATCTTTTGCCTGTGTATTTTGATTGTCTGAGAAAGCACTACACAAGCTATCTAAATATTGATTACCATTATTTATTTATTACACCAAACTACTGATGCAACAAACTGTTATAAACGAATATAATTAGATTATGACCTAAATATAGAGAAGAGATTATTCTCTTTTGTTCCTTCTGTAATTAAAGATAGGACAGAATGTTGGTCAAATTATTTCTAAATGTTTTAAGTAGAAAATTACTTATTAGTTCATAGTCTATAGCAAATGTCAGTATTAATGTCATTTGTTATTCTGTTTTATAATGCTAACAGAGCTTTTTTCTTTTTTTTTTTTTTGAAATGTCTATCTCTTATCCTCTGTCAAAAAACAAAAGTGCTCTATTTGTTTCAAAAGACAAATAGAAAAGATGAAGCTGAAAAGTGACATTTTTTAAAGTGTATATTTTTTCTTATAGAAACATACGCTAATTTCTATTAACAATTTTCTTGGGCCAAGTTATTTGAAATGTAGAAAATTTTATTTACTAAATAATATAACCATCCTATTAGATCAGACTGCTAGGAAGAAGTAATCATGTCTAATTAATTTTATTACTACTTTATAGCCCTCACTTTCTCATCAGGATGACTTTTTTCATACAGATAGAACCCCTGTACTCCCATAGTTTTGAATTGTGTGTCCTGTAATTGATTTTACATTTCAAACATTTAAAAATTGTCAATCTAGTTATTTGCTCTTAACTATTTACTAGTTCAGAGATATGTCATCTAGTTGCTGCATCATGGTATCTACGACAATTTCTCCATTTAGAAACATCCAACATAAAATTAAATGCTAAAATCTAACAAATCGATAACTTCAGAACTGTGTTTATTAGTATCCTTGTAGAACTAAAACAGTTGATAACTCATGATAATCATCGTATTTCTTCTTTAAAAATCTGGTGTTCATCATAACAGGAGTTTTTGACCTACTAGCTTTTGACCAAAAGTGAATTATACACCAAGGATTGGAAGATTAAACTCCTTCAGGCAGATGCCTGTCTGAGCAAATAAAGTTTTACTGGAATACAGTCATGCCCATTTCTTTACAAATTGTCTACGACCATTTTTGCCCTATAATGACACAGTTAAGTACTTTTTACAAAGACATCATAGCTAACAAAGGTTAAACTATATACGTACTAATGACCAAAACTTCCTTACCAAATGTTAATATTAATCCCTTCACATTGTTTTATGTTCACAGAATACCAAAAAGATACAGGTTAGCAAATTAGTGGTTGAGTAGGGGACAAAGAGTGTTTACAACAGGAGAGCCCTTCCTATTCCCCCCTCCATAAATCATTCATCCTGACTTTAGAGTGACTTTTCTAGTACACAAATATAACATTGTCACTCCACTGCTGAAAAACTAAGTAGTTACACATAGCTTCTAGACAGAGTTTTAATTTCTTAGCATGTTTACAGATGAAACGTGAAAAGATATTCTGATGTCATCATAAAAGTTTCATTTACAGCAGACAGAACAATATCTATGACTGTCAATCAATAGTTGCGTATTATTATTTGATGTTTTATTCATAGGTTCTTATGTGTCTAGTTTTTCTTACATGAATATTTTTGTTCAGAATTTATTATTTTATATCTGTTAATCCCCTAGTTGAACATTTGAATATTGGCAGTACTTTATATTTGTATAGTCATAGGTATTACAATAAAAATTCATGAAAGCCTTTAAAAAAAATATCTCATTATAATTCTTCAAATATTGTATTAAATTGAAATATGCTTACTTTGGGTAAAATCCAGAATAATAAAAATGCTAGTCAGTAACATTATTCTGGCTTACATTCAGCACTCAAATCAACTTTTTATTGAAGTACAGTCACTTTAATAACAACAAAAATTAAGTACAATTTTGTGATTTATGTCCTTCAAAATGTAAATAATATTCTTCAAAATGCTGAAAGCAGAACATAGATTCCAAAATTCTGGCTGCTTAGAATTCTAATGATATTCAACATAGGATATACAAGGGCTGTCCAGAAAGTATCCAGCCATCTATCTGTTCTTGTTATATTGACAATGGCTGGATTTTTTTTATGGACAGCCCTTGTATGTATCCTCTGATTTACCACTATTATTCCTAATGTCAGCCACATATCTGGAACAACCAGTAAATATGCAGTGAAGGAATTAATACCAGATATTACATCCTTGTATATAGAAAGAAAGTTAGCCATTGAGACTTAGATTCCAGGTAGAAAGTTTATTGTAAAAAATGATCAACAACCTGGATAGAAGCCCAAAATGAGGTAAAATTAGTATACATAGACCTTCTCATTTAATGAAAATTCAAAATGAGCAGCCAATATGATGTTAGCTGAAGACCTTGTCAGACCATGATTCTAACCTATAACTCATTACTATAGAAAACACCAGTCATAATGGTACAAACGAGGCTTCAGTGTGGATTTTACTCATTTTCAACATAATAATTAAATAGTAAAGAATGTCCTTTATTGAGGGAGTTGTAGAGTAAGGAGAATTATCTGAGAAAGAGTCTAGGAGCTCTCTCTGTGTTACCCAAACACACTTGAGGAGGAAAAGAAGACCTTTCTTCCCAGAAGCAGGAAATGCTGTATCCAAGCTCAGCTTTCCTGGTGTTAGGGTATTCCCTTTTCCCCACCCACATGTCCATCTCCACAGAAGGCACTGTGAAGTCCCATGGGACCCAAGGTCTCCAGATACCTGGCAACTGTAGCTTCTAGATCACTCCTACAAGCACCTGCCCTATAAAACCTAAACTGTGCATTATACTATTGACAGATCTGCATTGTCAATAGTCAATAGGTTCAGATGTGCTGAACTTACAGAAAGGAAGACAAAAAAGGGGCAAGGTTCCTTCATTGGAAGGCAAACCAAAACTGTTGGCCCAGACATACCTTGGTCTAGCCTCCTTTGCTGGGAAATAATGGAAGAATGTGATCCTGTGCTTCTGGATATCTTCATGCTCACTCTACCATTGAGAATTTTCTATTTTTTCAGTAAGCCTATATAAATGTAATAGCATTTTTTAAAGGTTTATTTTTATTATTTTTTTAACAGAGAGACAGAGGGAAGAGGGAGGGCCCAGAGCAGTCTCTATAGTTGCATGTCATTAGTTTTCTACATAGTTTCATTTCACAGATGGGTGGGGGGCTGTGCAGGGCAGGAACTAGCTATGGACTGCCCACATTGGAGGCACGCCCCTCTGAGCTGAAGGCCTCCCACATGGGAAGCACACCCCAGTTCAGCATATGGGTCTGCATGGGCCAGGGCCGGGCCTCGATCCTTGGACCTCGGGTCTGCAAGACAAGCGCTCAAGCCACTGAGCTATCTCAGCATCCCCAATAGCATGTTTATAAAAGGAGGAAACAAAGACTTCCTCAGATGAGAAAATGTTAATAATTCCAAAGACTTGATCTGAATTATCCCACCAGCTGGTCTACAAGTCTGAGCCATAGAGAAGTTAAACTGCAGGAATGTGAAGGAAAAGGTTATTTCAAAACCTCAGTGCTAAATGGCCTGGGAAATACTGACCCATATTATTCCTCATAGAAACTGACCATCCGATTCACTCTCATTAGAATTTTTATTATATATGGAGGCTTCAGGGGCATTAATCCAGTAGCACTGCTATTGCTTCTCTTGCCAGAATGAGATGACTAATCAAGATACACACACACACACACACACACACATATATGTATGTATGTATATATATACATACATATATATGTATGTATGTATATATATACATACATATATATATGTATGTATATATATACATACACACACACATATTTTTCTTTCTTTCTTGTTTTTTCTTTTTGTTTGTTTTGTTTTTTTGATGCAATGATGGTACAAGTGCAATGGCAAAAACAGAGCTAACCAAATAACATTCAGATATTATATTATTTTCTAAGCAGGGCAATTTCCCATTATGATGTATCATAATGCTAGCTTTCCAATTAAGACAGAAATTTCCTGCATTAAAAAAGTATACATGTCATACTGAGCCCATAGGCAGCTTAAATTACAAACACAACATGAACAAGCACAACTGGAAATGTAAAATCAAATATACGTACAATAGAGTTGCTCTAGGGCACAGATCCCAGGGGGCAGAGTAGAGGAAGAGGAATTAGTAGGGAGGAAAATAACATGTTGCAGAGATCAAAGGAAGGCTGTGAGTCAGGGTCAGCCAGTATGTAAGGACACTACACAGGCATTGTCAACTTAAAAACAAACAAATAACAATGGTGGGGAGGGGTAGGGAAGGGGCATCAGATATATGGTGATGGAAAGAGAACTGACTCTGGGTGGTGAGCACATAATGCAATGCGTAAACAATGTAATGTAGAATTGTGCACCTGGAACCTATGTAACTTTTACCAACCGATGTCACCCCAATACATTTAACAATTAAAAAAAGAGAGAGAGCTGTGAAGCTGACCTTTTTGTTAAGGAAGAAGTCAGTTTCAAGGTGTGATCTTTGGATGGGCAGGTAAATCAGGTTACAATGATAGTAATTAAGTTAATCTCATCTGACAGCAGTTAAATGTTAGGGAAGCTCCTAAATTTAAGTTATACCATGGAATACCAAGTACAATACGTGATGTCTCCCAAAGTGATACTGCCCTTCTAATTGCTTTTTATAGGATGTTAGACAGTCAAGTGAGTGGATGTCCCAGAAGACACTGAAAACACATCTGGGCAAATGCCAACGAAAATGATATGTGTAAAAAATACTAGAGAAATTATCCTGGTTTTGTGCTCAAACTAATACATCCCAGTTTAAGTCAATTGCCCCATGGCTAAGAGCAAAATCATCTACATCTGAGAATTGCTTAAAATTTATTTTTCTACCCAGGGCATTGATTATTAGTTAAGATTTTAAGAATTCCAACTGGTTTCTGTGAATACCCTCAAATTATTTGAAATAAGTTATATTTATAGCAATATACACATTTTTAAGGATTCTAAAGCTTTGATAAGTTTCTCAATTAGGTCCTATTATGCATTAAAAGATATAAACCTTGATATGTTTCTCAATTAGGTCCTATTATACATTAAAAGATATGAACCATTGCTGCAAATCTTAAGAATATGAAATCATATTCTGGGAATCTATGCTAAGACACGTTAGCTTCAAAGAACAGGAACACAAACTTAGCTTGAGTAAAAGAGGAGTTTATTTGCTTACTTAATTAAAAAGTCTAAGACTTTAAGTAAGACTGAATCTACTGGATCAAAGAAAATGGTCTCTCCCCTTTTCTTTGATTTATCCTCTCTTGGCTTTGTTCTTAAGTATATTCTTTCTATGTAAATGCAATAACACCTTATCAGAGCTAGCAATCATATGAAAAAGGAAATGCTTCCCTGTCCCCCCACCCCCATCCCCAATGTTCTGACTACTCTAGCAATTTATCCCTGGAGGATGGGGTTGGCCCAACTTTGGTTCTATGTCCACTGCTATGCAAGGGCAGTCAAGTCTATGTGATTGACAGTTTCATGAAGTAGAAGAGGGAGATCTAGTAGAAGAAACAATGTTGCACTACATAAAGTAACTAATGGGCACTGCATCCCATTCAAATTCTGAATATGATCCTAGCTTCTCCAAATTGTAAACAACTGCTTTGCTCAGCAGCATTTAAACAGCTTTCGATTGCATTCAAATATAATGTAAAGTAACATCCTTGTCTTACCTTTTTCATAGTCTCATGAATAGAAATCTCTATTTATCTAGCTGTTTTTAGACTAACCATAAGTGCTTTAGAAAACAAATGACTGATTAACATGATCAATCACAGATCTTACAGATGCAAAGTAGTTCAAGAGATCATCTTGTGAGCCCTTTGCTTTTCAAATGATAAAATAATCATAGATCATGATTTATTTATCTTTTGACCATTCATGACAATGGAAATAAACTAACAAACAAACAGAAGCTGGGGTAATCAATACTTGTATCAGACAAAATACTTTAAATTACAAAAACTATAACAAGAGATAAGAAGGACCCAGTAATCCCACTTTTAGGTTTTTATACAAAGGAACCCAACACAGTACTTTTAGGGGACCTGTGCATCCATGTATTCATTATAGCATTATTTACAGTAGCTAAATATGAATGCAACCTGGCTGTCCCCGAATGGTGAATGGATAATGAACAGGTGCTACATATATACAATGGAATATTACTCAGCCATAACAAAAGAATGAAATCTTGCCATCTGCAACAACATGGATGGACCTGGAGGGTATTATACTGAGTGTAATAAGTCAGACAGAGAAACACAAATGTCATATGATTTCACTCGTAAGTGGATTCTAATGAATAAAATAAACAAGCACACATAAAATAGAAACAAACTCATAGATACAAAGAATATTTCGATGATTGCCAGATGAGAAGAGGATTGGGTGTAGGTGAAAGAGGAAAAGAGATATCTAAGTACAAATTAGTTGTTACATAGTAGTCATGGGTATTCAGGGCAGAGCAAAAGAAATAAAGTCAATAATATTGTAATAACTTTGTATGTTGTCAGATGGATATTAGAATTACTGGGGTGATAGATGGGAAAGGATTGAGGGTCAGGGTGAAAAAGAAAAGGTATTAAAAAGTACAAATTGGTAGTTACAAAATGGTCATGGGGATGTAAAGTAAAGCATAGTAAATATAGTCAATAATATTGTGATAGCATTGTACAGTGTCAGATGGTTGCTGGACTTATCATGGGGATCACTTCTTTAGGTATATAAATCTTGAGTAACAATGGTATCTACCTGACACTAATGTAATAGTATATTAACTATATTTTAATAATTTTTTTTATAAAACCACCCAAAGAAAAACGAGAAGTCAGAATTTGAAATTATGTAAAAACCATCAGCTATTAAATCTTAACAAATTCACAAATGCAAGTTTAAATAACAAACAAAAGCACTGTGGAGATAAAACAAACAGGTCTGTGTGTCACATTTAACCCACAAACAACGTTTTTCAGTTTCTGTCCTAGATTATAGGCCTGTTGAGTGCCATATGTTAAACATATCTACAGTGCCTTCAGCACTTGATACCTTGATATATTTATTTTTAAAGAGCAAAATAGATGCATACATCACTAACGGAATAAATCGGGGTCTTTGAGAGTTTTAGACATTGGACCAATTGTCTAAATATGCCAGATAACATGATGCAGCCTCTGCTATATCAATGATTCCTTGGTCAATTTTTTTTTTCTATAACAAATTCAGAAAAATGTTAGTGCAGTAATACTGTGATTCATAATCACAAAGTGAAGTGAAGAAGAAATTGAGAATACACTACACTCTTTACATGGCCATCCATTCCTTAAAGGGATAAACAAACAAACAAACAAACAAACAACAACAACAAAAAAAACGAGGGAAAAGGCACATGGTGAATCTAAAGCTGTAGGAATTCAGTTTTCAGGTCTGGGTAAGCAGGAACATTATTTTCTGAATTATTTATAAACTAATTAAAATAGCATAAATCACACATTTCTGATGGATACAGATGGGACTTGGTAATGACAATCCATCAGGAAAGATAGGTTTGATGTGACCTTAAAATGTTCAGTAATTGCTATTTGGTAGAGCAGTGGAAAATTGTAATATTGTCTATTTTGTAGCCCAAACTGAAGCAGCACCATGTTGATTAGCATATGTTAGAGCCCCTTCTTTTTTATTCTCTTGCTGGGGAAGCAGCTGTGCTAAGAAACGGATTTGTCATTGGAACTTTGAAAAGCATAACAATAAAGTTAAAGTAGGCATACTGTGAAAACTGTTACAGTATATGTACATGTAGAGTATATGGATATGTAATTTGTAGGCTGGTTTTCATGTTTGGTTTGCTTTTTTGTTGTTGTTGTTTCTTTTTACCAAACTAGTCAAAGATAGCCTGCAGATTTGTTTTTGTGCTTGGGCAGAGACAGAAACCAGTGTTATTCAGCGTTAGTGCCAGCTAATTGAAATACAAAAACTCCTGGCTTTGCTTAGCACAGGAGTGGAGAAAACAAAAAAAATGTGTGCATAACCTTGTTGGAAAAGCAGTGTCAGAGTGAAGAGTACAATGGAAGACCAAAAGATTCAAGTGGAAAATGAGAGTCAACCAGAGTTACAAGAAGCCATAAGACAAAAGAAACTGAATACAAAAAACTAGAAGGTCTTTCTGGGATCACAGAATGAACAGTGAAAACAGACTATTTTCAATGGAATTCAGGAGCATTGTGGAAAAATCTCTGCATGTAACAAACTACTTGACAAAATAAAAGAGAGGCCAAACTTTAAACTTCTTACAGGTCTATTTTTAGACATGCTATGATGTATTCATTTTCTAAGGTTGCCATAGCTAATTACTATGAACTTGGTGGCTTAAAACAACAGAAATGTAGTCTCTCACCGTTCAGTAGATCAGAAATCTAAATCAAAGTGTTGGCAGGGTTGATTCCTTCTGAACACTCTAAGAGAGAAACTCTCTTTTGCCCTCTTCTAGATTTAGGTGATTGTAGGCAATCCTTGTCATCCGTTACCTTCTTTATGTCTGTGTCCTTCTATGTCTCTTATAAAGACATTTTCACAGGTTTTAGGGCCCACCTTAATCTTGTCTGATATTGTATTTCTTAATTACAAAGACCCTATTTCCAAATATGGGCAAATTCTCAGACTCAGGGTAGGAATAAATTTTGGGGAAACACTATTCAACTACTATAATTTCTTTCAAAGTCTAGAAACACATCATTCAGTTATTTCCTAAGAATTTTGTAAAGAAAACCTACTTTTCATATTTCATAATCAAGATCTATATAATATAAATTTGAATCATTATCTTTAATCAAGTGACATCAGAATGGCAAGGTAACTACACCAATACTATAAAACAGTTTGCATGTGACCCAATTTAAAAGAACTAAATATATTTACCACGTCTACTTTGTTTTTATTCTTAATAAAAATTGTTTACTGAATCCTGTGTGTGTGTGTGTGTGTGTGTGTGTGTTAGGGGGTTGGGGTAGGTTTATGGGCATACCTCAGATATACTGATGGTTGGTTTCAGATCACTACAATAAAGTGAGTATCACAATCAAGCAAATTGAAATCTTATGCCCTCAATTTATAAAAATACAGCACCTGTGCCACGGAAATAAAGTAAATTGCAATGAAACATGGTATGCCTGTAGGTTCCCTGTTAGATAGGATGTCAGCTGAAGTTGTTGGCAGTCTTCATATTGTTATCTGGCCTCAACGCCCTGCTTTAACAAGTTCTCCATGTGGTGCTAGTGCCTACCAAAGGTTGAGAAGCACGACTTTAAAGTAACAAGTGATTTCACCTGTATTAGCCATTTATTTCTTGAGACAAGCCAATATTTTAGGTAATATTTTTTCCTTCTTTATGAATCTCAAGTAGAAGGCTCAAGGTGAATTGACTTGTTCTAAGCAATTCACTGAATTGATAACATAGTTAAATCAACAATTTATTCGCATCATTTAATATAATATTCACTCAGTTTCACGAACTGAAAAAAATGTGGTAAGAATACAGAAACAAGCAACATGCAGCTCACCAACTTCACCTACCTGAACTGTATGTCACTTGCTCTATTTTCTTTCTTCTCAGGTTGGACACAGCAGGGCAAACCAATATCCAATCCGGGATGGCAACATTCTGAGCAACCTGGCTCTTCCGTGCTCTGCCTTGCAGCTTCCATAAACCCAGGCACTTGCCGGATCCCATATGAGGAAGTGCTGGCCTGACCTCCACAGGTGCCTCACTGTCACCGCTACAAAGAAATTATCAATGAAAAACAAATGGCCGAGGAATTTATATTAGGGTATTTAGCTTATAGCTCTTGACAAGCTGTCTCCTTTTTCTGTAAAAATGGGTGCTTTGCATTCACTGGTTAGCCACACATGGGGGGAAAGTTATTCCAATCCTAAGTGTAGCACACAAACATCAGAATTACCGGCAACCTTTCAACTATTGCTCTTTTTCTAATCATTAGGAATGTGAATGACAATTCATGGAATAAACAGAATCTTAATTACTCCTTTTCATCTTGCCTGCCAAATTTTGTTTCTCATCTAGAAAATTTAAAAGAAAATCATGAGTTGAAAACAAGATGACTAATATATAGATCAAATGATATGGAACATAAAAGAAAATACAATATAACTAAAAGAGAACACTCAGATCTCTTAAGGTTCATTCTTAACTCAATTGGGGATCTTCATTTTTGTTACTATAAAGTAGTGGAATAAATGTTATCTTTCTTAGGTATATATTAGGGCTACTATAATATATGTGAAATTTTAGCATTATGCCAAAAATATTTGTCCACATGTTTTTATTTCAAGAAAAAAAATCTAAATTTCCTTCATAGAATGGGTTTCTAAATTACCTTCTGTAAAGGGACTATTTCACTGCCTTGTTCAGGGTAAGGAATCTAAAGAGAACTAATTATGCTTAAAATTGCGTTGCCCCTAAGATCAAAACCTGTAGACTATGAACAACATAATTACTTATAAAGGGTTGCAGGGGTGATATTAAATTAACAACCTTTAGTGATCAGTGGATTTAGTGCACAGAGGATTAGAACACCATCTTATCTTGTCTTTTTTTTTGTTGTTGTTAGTGTTGTTTTGTTTTTTATGTCTGGTCAACCTCTTGGAGAATGTAAGGTATTAAAATGTCACATTACAAAAAAGAATGCCAGTAACCAGATACTAATAAAAACGTTTTCTTGAGTTAACACTGATTCTTGCACATAGAAGTTCTCAATGCAGGCATACCTGGAAGATATTGTGGGTTCAGTTCCAGACCATTGCAATAAAATGAGTATCAAAATTAAATAAGTCGTAATCTTTTTGCTGGTGGAGTGCTACCTTCAATTTCTAAAAAAAAAAAAATACAACATGTATGAAGCACAACATAGCAAAGCATGATAAAACATGGTATATCTGTATTTCATTGTCCTAGGTTAAAATAACATCTTCAGTTTACAAGGCATAATATGCCATCATTTAATATCAGGGTTTTTTTCTTTTTTCATCTTCTTTTTTTTTTGGCCTTTACAAGAATGCAATAACAGCACTGTGGTGTTACAATGGTTTTAGAAGATAATTTTAAGGACTCTGGAGATTATCTGTTTTATTCAAAATGTTGCTCACTAGCCACATGTAGGTATTTAATTTAAATTTTTCTTAAATAAATTAAAATATTTAGTTCTTCAGTTATACTTTAAATCCTCAATAGCTACAAGTGGCTAGTGGGTACCGTGATGGACACAACACAGAGAATATTTCCAATATCACAGTAAATTAATTCTACTTGACAGTGCTGGTATAGGTTCTCAAAATTTGGAAACAAGTGCTTGTTGGTAAGGGGATGGCATCCATTTTTCATTTTAGGTCCTTTGTTTAGGAGGCCATGTGAAGAATGGACTGGGGGACAGAGTCAGGACTATCCTGTACCTGGATTTTTGATTCTCACTGCTGGAAGATGTCCTTGACTTCTCCAGTCTGCAATAGATCCCCTTTCTCCATGCACCTTTAGCTGACTGCACTTTCCAAATGCAATATTACAGTCTACATGCTCTCACAATGTGACATTAACATTCATACACTGTGAAGTGTGAGGTCTGTGATTTCCACTCAGGAAGCTGGGTTATGGTGAAAGTAACACAGTGCGTCCTCTGGGGCAGGGTCATGAAAAGCAATACATGTTTGACCTGGCTCTCATGAGTAACATATATCTTAGGAGTCTTAAGCCTATCCCTAAGAAGTTTGTCTTGCTTACATGGCCACCCTGGAGGGATCATGTGCAAAGACCACACAGAAGAAAAGAGAGACTACAAAGAGGCATGCTTTGTACAAGCCCCCTGCAGTTTGAGTATCCCTAGACCAGACACTTTCAGCTCATTCCAGCCCTTAACTAATGCTGAATGGAGCCAAAAGAGCTGTCATCAACAAACCCTGCCCAGATTTCACATTGATCAGCTAAATAAAACGTTTTAAACCACAAAGTTTTGCAGTGGTTTCTTATGCGGCTCTAGTAACAATAATAGCACTCTGACTGTACTGTGATATTCCATGACTGATTAGGCTTCATTTAATCACTGTGATTCACCTTTATTATAATTATTTCTTTGTATAATCCACTCCCATGTGTTAGTTTCTTGAAATCAGGAGTTGATTTTGTATCTCTAATGCTTTGATAAATGCTTGGCATTCAGTAAAGGATACTAAAAAGACCTCATTTGAGAGGATCCTTTTAGAGACAATCAATATGAGGCCATTCAGCATTGGATATCATTATATGATCTTAGTAAGAAAGATAGAGAAGAGCAAGTTATAAGGTCATTTTTCTTTGGAGGTGAGTGTATCCCTAAGGCTGATAGGAGAGAAACCCATAACAGCAAAAGTTTGGTAATGCTATTCTCATTTTTTTTATGATTAGCCTTACTTAAGTTTCTCCCCCACCCCCACCTTAGGCTTCTCTATTTCTAATATAGGATAATTTACCTATTACAAGATAAAAATAGAGATGTTATAAATTTAGTTATTAAGAAGCATACAGTAGAAGAAACAATGAATATATACCATGATTATTGAGTAAACTGGAGTAAATTAGGTACAATGCAGGGAGTAATGGACTTGTCATAGCCCTAAAATTCATTCTGTGATTCAACTGTTTGATTATTAAAGCAACAAATCCAGAAACATTTCCTTTTCTGGTCTGATTTAAAGGTTCTTTCTTCCAACCAGGGTCTCAGTCAAATTGGAAATAAGCAAAGAATGCTACCTGTGGTTCTTGCACAACAGCACAGGATGGCATTCAGGAATAAAGGAGAACAATTCTTAACTGACTCTAAGCCTATGATTTAGTGCTGGTGGTCTCTGAATATACTAGATGTCTATCACCTATCGCATACTTTAGGGTTTCCCAGAGAGATCGTTCTGACTTGAAAAATGTAAATCACACTCTGGCCTGTCTTTCCACGTCACACTGTTTGACCCATCAGAATCAGCACCCAGGAATAAACTTTTATTTTTGCCTATGGAATAGTTGTATAATGGTTAATTTTATGTGTCAACTTCAATGGGACATAGAATGACCAGATATTCTGTTAAATATTATTCTGGGTGTTTCTGTGTGGGTTTTTAAAAATGAGATTAACATCTGAATTGGTAGACTAAGCAAAGCAGATTGCTCTCCCCAATGTTGGTGGGCCTTTTCCAATCAGTTGAAGGTCGGAATATAACAAAAAGACAAACTTTCCCTCAAATAAGAGACAATCATACCTGCATAATGACCTTTGAAGTAGGACTTTGACTTTATTCCTTTAGACTGGAACCAAAACACTGATTCTTCCTGGGTCTTGTGTCTGTTAGCCTTTGAACCAGAACCATACCATCACTTCTCCTGGTTCTCAGGCTTTTGAACTCAGTATGGAACAGTATCTTAGGTTTTCTTGGATCTCTAGCTATTAATACACCTAACCCTGTGGCTCTTGGGATTTGCCTAGCCTTCATAATTATGTGAACCAAACCAATAACAAAGGACACACACACACATACACACATATCTCAAATCAATATATATGCGTATATGACAAATCTATTATCAATCTATTTATCTATCTACCTATCTATCAATCATGTATCTATCCATCATCCCCTATTGGTTATATTATTCCTCTGGGATACACTAGTGATGTCTCCCTCATTGAAGAAAGAATCATTCATTGAGGTCCTTTTGAAACCCACACAAACCTGGCTCTCTTCTAGAAATTTCAAGAGAAGGCATTCACCTTCACCTGCCAACAATGGAAAATGCAGCTCCTTTTGCTGTTGCCCTCTCTATTCACCTTTCCATCAGGATGGTAAAAGCCAGCCTCTCTGCTTCATGTTTCCTTTGTCTAGACTTAGGATTAAGTGTTCAGAAGCCAAAAAATATAGACTATATATGCTAGATCCCTTCAAGAGTTCTCTCTCTATGGACCATTTAGTCACTTGTCAGCAGCGGCAGTCTCTTGTCACTGGCAGAATCCTATGCTTTGTCAAAGATAAAATCAGTAGTGAAACCTGGCAAGGGTCCCTCCAAAATTTGTATTTGTCACCCCTATAGGTAGGAGAGAGATCAGGGTGGCTCCTTAACACCTCTCTAAAAAGTTACTACATCCAAGTTCTCTGAACAATGCTTTTGAGATTAGTGAGGGGCAAAAATGGGATAGACTAGTTTTGAGGTTACCAAATAATTTAGAAAGTTATTAGCAGATGATGCAGTATCACTATTTGTTTACAACTATGGGGCCTGAGCTGAGTACAAATAAAAGGAAGGTATTCAAATTTAACATCCCCTTACCTATAGGAAAAATAACATTAAAGATACAAACTAGTGATTGATTGTTCTCTGAGGGGGACATAAATAGTTGTGGTAATTCAGATAAAAGAAAGATAGTTCATATTTAGAGAAAAAGGGGGAAATTTGATGGCTTTTAAGCTAGAACATAAATAGCAAGTGGAATTTTCACATACATAATTGAGACGTAATTATTTCACGTGAGGTATAGCATGAATAAGAACCCAAAGCTAGAGAAGAGTAAAGGTGTTAGGAGGCTTGTTAATCATTCTTTTCAACTGAGAGTACATGAATAGGGGTGAACATTTTTGAAAATTGAAAAACTAAGTTGGATCAATTATCATTACATAATGCTGTATTGATCAGAGTAAGGAATTTGGATGTATGTGAGTGTGTATGTGTGTATGTAGAATAAAAATATAGTTAAGGTTTGGGTATCTGAGCAATATAATATTTAGAATAAATTTAAAAAGAATTAATTGTCCATAACATATATGTTACTAAGTATATTAAAAAGGGTTATAGTAATTAAAAAGACTTTCAATTTTACTGGAAGAACACGTCCTAAAAACTAATTTGTAAGTCATTTATTTGTAAATTAGCTTTCAAATATAAAAACAATGTATTAATTAACAACAGATGCCCTAGAAATGCCTCTGTCTTCCCCTGCCACCCTCCTTCCCTTCAAAAGACAAATTCCATTCAATAGGGGATGTCAAGGTTATTCTGTAGATGTTCAGATTTGTCAACTAATTTGTAAATTAGCGTTTAAATATAAAAACAATGTATTAATTAATGATAGAAGCCCAGAAGTGCCTTTCTCTTCCCCTGCCACCCAAAAAACAAAAAGATAAATTCTATTCAATAGGGTATGTCAAGGTCATTCTGTAGATGTTCAGGTTTGTAAATTAATTTGTAAATTATTTTTTAAATATAAAAACAATGTATTAATTAGTGATAGAAGCCCAGAGATGCCTCTCTCTTCCCCTGCCACCCACAAAACAAAAAGATAAATTATATTCAACAAGGGATGTCAAGGTCATTCTCTAGATGTTCAAGTGTGAGTCTGTTGAACTGACTAAGGTCTTTTTCTCATCATTGGGCCACGTACATCATTTAGGAAGCTTATGCTTGATGCAAGAGAATGAACTTCCCATATACCTTTTATTGTGGAAGTGTTTCAGTGAAACTGAAATTCCATAGGTATTTTTCCATAGATGTTTTTAGTAAGAAGAAATTTCACATGTATAAGTAGAAACTTAATCGATGAGAAGGATGAAAGAATGAAAGAGAGCAAAGCAATTCGATAATGCACAGAGCTCAGGGATGACACCACAAATATTCCACCTGCTGAAGCCCAACAGACATGATTTTCAAGTCATTTTGGAGCTGCTGAAAAGCAAAAGTAATTTTAGCTACTGGCATATAATGGCTGTCCATAAACTATGTTTTCTTTAGCTGCCTATCTTTGTTCACTCATGCTGCTGTAACAAAATGTCATAATCTGGGAGGTTTAAACAATAGTTACTTATTTCTCACAGTTCTGGAGGCTAGGAAGCCCAAGATCAAGGTGCTGGTCAGTTCATTTCCTGGCAAGAACACTCTTTTCAAGGCTTGCCTTTTCTTCGTGTCTGTAAATTTCAAAGTTTAACATAGATCTTCCATATAATGGAGATGAAATGAAAACATATATCTGTATTTAAAAAATCATACAAAAACATCGATAGCAGCTTTATTCGTAATAACTAAAAATGGGAAACCACTCAAATGTTCATGAACAAGTCATTAAACAAATTGTGGAACATCCAGACAACGAAATTCTACATATAAATAAAAACTAGGGAAAAAGAAAAACCTACAAACTACTGATACACATCAGTAACACGAATAAACTTCAAATTAGTATGCTAGTAAAAGAAGTTAGACACACCTCAAATTAGTAATCTGAGTAAAATAAGTTAAAAATACAAATTACATGGTCCCATCAAGTCCACCAATAATTGAGGCTTCAAATAGTTTTGATGTTGTGGGGAGTCTTATATTCATAGAATCACATCACCCACTCCTAAAATAAATAGCCTATCTTTGTTCATGATTTTTTTTTTAAATACCTATTTCTTTCCATGTTTCTCAAAATCTCCTTTCCTGTTTCTGAACACAAATCAAATCATAATATGCTCAATGGCTTTAAACATTTGTAAATAAAAGCCAGAAAGGCATGTGCTTATTAGGAATCTCTGGACTTTTGATAAGACATAAAACTTTTCTAAGGCACAAATGAGGCATATGTTTAAGAAAGCACAAACAAGGCACTTGCCTAAATGTGGGTGAGAAAAACAAAAATATTTGGAAGAAAAAAAAAATGAAGCAAAACAACTCTCTTACCTCTTGCACTGTGTTCTAATAGAGATATATAGATTTAGATGTATATATAAATGCATATGTAGACATATATATGCTTATATACTTATGTACCTATATAATATTTCAGGAAACAATAGATAACCCTCCAGCACCACAAGCCAGGTCAGCTTCCAAGTCTGCCCTTGAAGCTCTCTCCCACCTAATTGCTTTTTGCCTTTTAAGGATATTCTCCCTCATGATGAACCTATTGATTCTCTATGACTTCAAGTTATCTTCACTATAGCCCCTTTGCTAACATGTGAGAAAAACCCAGACCTAGGGAAAGTGCAATTTGAATGGCTCATCGTTATTTTTATTTTGGGTATATAATGTAAAAAAAAAAAATCTTAAGTAAATGCAATGGTATTTTTCAACAAGTGACAATTTAAACTTAAAAAAGTTTTGTTTTTTTTTGACAAATTAAAACCAAAATAATGTTCCATCATTCATTCATGTGATCTTTAAGTGTTTACACTGTATGAAAAAAGCACTGTATTAGAAATATAGTTATTTTTTATCTAAATTGTTATTAGAGAGCCTCATGTTTGGCTGCCCA
This sequence comes from Craseonycteris thonglongyai, assembly GCA_004027555.1. NCBI lineage: Eukaryota > Metazoa > Chordata > Mammalia > Chiroptera > Craseonycteridae > Craseonycteris > Craseonycteris thonglongyai. The sequence goes on from PVKE010007783.1 coordinate 17,606, forward strand.
ACTTTATTTCATAGTGGTGTGAAATGTCTGCATCCCATTTGTGAAACTCTAATGCGCTGATTTACTCTGAAACATTTAAAGTTGACTTTATTAAAAATGGACCATTTAATTAAATTGAAATAAAACATTTAATTAAATGCCATTAATCCATACTTGCACTCTGAGGTGATTTTATTATAAAAAGGAAAGTTTTCTATGTACAAAAAAATCACTAAATATATAAATAGTATAAATAAAACTCTGACCTTTTCCCCCTGAAATCTATGTCACTGTTCGGCTGGAAACTATGCTGGTTTTTGGCTTGAATTTTAGCCCTTTACTACCCCATTGAAAGAAAACAAAAACAAAACTAAACTATAATTCTGGCATTTCGGTTTTACCTGTGTAGTTTATTAAGCTCACAATAGTGCAGAATAAGATGGAGGCTAACACAACGAGACTGGTAAACCCTTAAGACACCTGTCAACTTTTCTTCCTTTCTTGGGTCAAGTTAGAATTTGTTCTTCAGGTTTTTCTCTTCATTGTCCTTTATGAAAACCGTACCATCTTTTCACATCTACATTTCGGCAATAAAGCCCCTAGCACAGGAGAACAAAGCATTTTTTTGTATAAATACATCTAACAATACCTGATTTCTTACTCTGCGTTCAGCTCTATGACGTATTTACACACACACATATGCACACAGAAACAGAAATAGCTACACACATTAGAGTAGGGTTCTTTTTTTTTTTTCCATCCGAAGGAAACAATTACATAAATAAATTTAAAAAATATTCTTATAAACGTATTTTCATGTTAAAAGTAGTTTTGATGAGCAAATGATCCAGTTGGAAAGGTCAATGGACATTACTAGTCCCATCAAATTTCCTTTTAAATACAGAATATAATGTACATTCTCTTTCTAAGTGGAAACAGCAATATCTGTGTTGTCTCATAGTCACAATTAAAGATAAACATCTAGCAATATTCTGTCACATAAATACTCTGCCCCTTAGAAATGATTTGACTATCTGAGGTCAAAGGTAAAGAGATCTTATGTCAATGCTTGACCACCTATATGATGCCCTTTCATTTTTTACAGCAAGTCATAAAGGTACTGGCACAGTACATCTCTCAGTGCCTTATTTCCTCACATGCAAACTATCATTTCACAATAATTTTTTTAGGGAAAAATGTGGAGGCAAGAATATTTTGAATACTAAATTGTCTTAACATCAAACACAGACTATTTGGATTTGTTTTTTAATGCACTCAAAGATGCCGTAATTAAATTTTGTACGTGTCTTCTTGCTACCGAATTTTCCGGCGTATAAGACGACCGGGCGTATAAGACGACCCCCTAATTTTACAGTTAGTCTTATACAGCGAATATAGGCCTAAACCTATGTTTTAACTGTAAAATTAGGGGGTCGTCTTATACGCCTGGTCGTCTTATACGCCGGATATTAATCTTTTAGTTTGAATCAGAAAAACAGGAAATTGTGAACTTTCACAAAGAGATAGAGCTTTAAAATTAGTATGATGCATTAACTGAATACCCAGTCTCCAAGCTTTCAGAAACTTGTTAATTTTATGTTAGGAACTGAGAAAGGTCTAAAGATTTAAAAAATCCAGGATCAATCAGCACAAATTTGACTAATTCAAATTCAGTTTTATGAGGGACAGTTACAGGAGGGGGGAAAAAAAAAAGAATGATGAAGGAAACTAAATTAACTGATAAACTTCTGAGCTCTGTATTCTTAACATGTATTATGTGTTACATCTTTTAATTAAAAAATACTCTATAGCTGTTTTTTGCATATGAAATTTTAACAAAAATTATAGCCAACACTGTTGGTGGGTTCCCTGTTCCATATCTTCTAATCCTAACCATTTCTAACAGTGGTTTCAGCATTTACTTGTCTGAAGATTTTCGCTTGATGTTGGACCTCCTTTGCCATATGCTTTGAACACCAACAATTATTTCTCCAATGGTTTTTAGCTTTGGTAAATAAAATTCATAAAGATAATCTGTAAGCACCTATGCCTTCTGCAGAACACACTTGCTTTATAAACATCACTGCCTCCTACCCCAACAATTTCCAACCAACCTCTGAAGAAAGCTGGTATATAAATTCCTCAGCATCGTCATGCTTCAGGTGAGCTACACCTCAGCCAAGTGTTTTATGCTTTACTCTGGGAGGTTTTCCAGCCGGATGAAGCTCTAGGTGCCCACAGTGGTAGCTGACTTGGTAATACACCCCTTGGTGGCTGCCTTTTCTTCCTTTTCTCCTTTTCTACTCTCCTATCAGAGCTTTTCTTCCTCTCCCAACTAACCCATTTTCACTTTAACCTTTACTTCTGAGGACACTTAAACAATAACGAAACTATTTTTTTTTCACCTAACAGTTTACTTTCTTACATTCATGGCACTAACATTACAGGAGGGCAATTTAATGATTCCATCTCCTTCCACAACAACATAAGGGAAGAATGGAGAGTAGGTAAAGTCTAAAAACAAGAATATTTCCCCTTCTTTACTAGCCCTCCAAAATTGCCACAGCTCTCAAAAATAAGCAAGTGACAGGTCAGAACAAAATCTTCTATTAAGTTGCTTCTATTAAGCTAGGTTCCTGCCGGGTTTCCCCGAAAGTAAGATATCCCCCGAAAATAAGACCTACTTACAGTTTTGCCTCTCGCTGAAATACGTATAAGGCATCCCCCTGAAAATAAGACCTAGCGCATTTTTGGGAGCAAAAATTAATATCAGACATTGTCTTATTTTCGGGGAAACAGAGTAAGACACTGTCTTATTTTCGGGGAAACAGGGTATAAGACACTGTCTTATTTTCGGAGAAACAGGGTAGCTATCACTCTGGACTGAGAGATAGGAAACTAGATTTTTGATCTGAGATGTCAGATAATTAACATAGGATAAGAATTTATTGTTTCTTCCATCTTAGTGTAAAACGTCTGTACTTGTTATTTTATGTGCTGTAGGCTCGAGGTCTTGAAATAGAATTTTATTGTTATATGTAACTTTCTCAGGGAAATTATATCCATGACCTATTATTATTATTATTATTGCTTAAATATTTATTTTTATTATTTTTGACACAGAGAGAGACAGAGAGAAAGGGGAGGGCCCAGAGCAGTCTCTATAGTTGTATGTCATTAGTTTTTTATATGGTTTCACTCCACAGGTGGGCTGGGGGCTATGCAGGGCAAAAACCGGGCCGGTGGCCTCCCAAATAAGAGGCAAGCCCCCTTGGAAGCATGCCAGGGGTGGGAGCTGAAATGGGGGCTCTGGAAGCTTGCCTCTGTAAGAACAGCACTGGGGGCCACGACCCAGTTTAACATATGGGTCTGCATGGGCGGGGGCCAAAGTATGATCCCTGGACCCTGGTGCTTCAAGATGAGTGCTCAATCCACTAAGCCATCCCAGCTTCCTCTATTACTATTTTTTTTTTATCAAAAACTGTTTTTTTGGGGGAAGCTGGGATGGCTCAGTGGGTTAAGCACTCGCTTTGCAGCCCTGGAGACCAAGGATCTAATCCCGGCTCCAGCCCGGGTGCACCCAAGTGCTTGGCTGGGGTGTGCTCCCAGTTCAGTTCATGCCGGGGCCTATGAGGAAGGCTCCTGGCCCAGTTCCTGCCCTGAGCAGCCCTGCGCCCACCTGTGAAGTGAAACTATGTGGAAAACTAATGTTGTCAACTATGGAGACTGCTCTGGGCCCTCCCTGTTCTTTCTGCTTCTCTCTGTCAAAAAACAGTAAAAATAAATCTTTAAAAACTGTTTTTGGTTATCAGCCATGGCTATTTACACGGGTAGTTTGTATTTGTTAATTATGGCTTAGATATTGCTAAACCATTTCTGCTTTGTGTGTACACACACACATATCCATGCTTCACAAAGCTGCACAAAACATATGTAAGATTATATAAAGAGCCTAAGCTAATGATGATCTTTGTCATGTGCAAAAGACTATGACATTGCATTACTACCTTTGGAGTTGTCTTCTGGGAATTTATACTACATTCAATCAGCAAGGGGAAGCAGCCTGGGGTAAGAACTCAAGGTCAGTGTTGAGACAAAATTAGTCCTTATCTTTGTTTTGCCTGGCATTAGATATATGTATCTTGACAATTTATTTAACACATTGTTTTTCTTCAGTTCCTTTATCAGTAAAGCAAAGGTATTAACTTGGCACTGTAACAATTAAACCCTAAATAAAATACTTTAGTGTGATAGCCAGAATTGGCATTATCCAATAAGAGCAAGTCATCAATTCTACTGCTACTGCCATTACTACTAATAAAATAATTTTTATAAGTATTTTCAGTTAATAATTAAAGAATGTGTGATGACCACATGTCCTTTCTTTGCCACTAGAATCACACCATGGCAAGAATATTTCCCCAAAATCTCATAGAAGGTCAAGATACATAATGAATGCATGGGGAAGAAAATCTCATGTTTAGACTTTTTAGTTTAAAAAGTTATATGAAAACGTTGTATGGTAATTAATCCAGCCAAGCTTTCAATTAACTTCTATTAAGATCCCAAATAAAGCATTCTCCTCAAGTTTGAATGGCCTTGCAGATGTTTGATAATTTAAGTATGGGAGGCAAATATTCCAAACAATGGATGGAGTCTTTGCCCTTATTTTGATAACAGATGCAAAGAGCCTTTCTTCAAAAGCCTCTCTCCCCTGCTTCTCCAACAACTATCAACTCTGGACAACATTTATTTTTAAAACATTAATTTGATGCATCCTAGACACACTGAGCACAGAAAATAAAAATCCTTTTAATTATTTCTATCCTCAATGCTCAAACACAATAAAAATATAGTGGCAGAGGGAATCAAGCAAGAGAAAAATGATTACTTGAAGACAACACAGACTTTTATTTGCTTATTCCCAAATTGTCTGTATTGAGTGAAAAATTTTAATAGTATCAAGCACTCAGTGGAACCTTTCATAAAAGACTCATATGTATCTGGGATTGTTGGCCTCATTAATAAGTGAGAACCAGACACACTTTTATGTTGTAGCTTTCTATCTGAAACTTACCTTGCTCTCAGGATATGTGTGTTGAATAACTTATATAATGAGAGTTATGTACACATCAAAAACCTCAAAATGTGGCCCATTAGATTTATAGTAAACTGCTGGTGATATTTGCTTAGACATATGTCAGCATTCTATAAAAGTGAATCCCTTCTATTATAATAGATGGCTGGCTGTATTGGACCAACAGGACTTCACTAGGAGATACAAAATGAAGTGGAGGCAGAATGACTACACCTAAATAAACAAATAAATTTTATTGTACTTATTTTCATGCATTAGATTGCCTTTTAAAAATAGTAAATATACATGCATGACATACATAAAAAAATATCTACAAATTGCCCAAAGTCATAATATGCAGATACACTTTTATGATATTTTTAGAGCATAAATCCATATATATATCTTTATGTATATGTTCATAAATTGACAGACATATTGATAGATATATTCACAGATATGACTATTCTAAGTATTCTATTTTTAAATTAACAGTAGACATAGTTTTTTCTTGACCTTTTAGAAATAAAAGTAATTAAAAATTAAAGTTAATTGTAAATTTCAAATAAATGTTTTTTTACATAGGATGTTAATTTTTTATAAACTCAAGAAAAAGAAATAGAAACTATTAGGATGAATATCGTGTGAAATTTTTTACTACATATTTCAATTGAGACAACATCAATTAAATTTCTACTTTAAAAGATTACTTGAAAAATATCACCATCTTTTAAATGACAATGTGTATAAAAATTATCATCATTCAAAGATGAAAATAAAAACAAGAAAATAGGAAAGTAAATAATTGCTGTGAAAAGAAAAAACTTGAGAGATATTTTTTGAAAACCTTATCAGGGAATACCAGTATGTGAGACAGACATTAAAATATGAATGGTAATAATGGTAACAATTATATTGCATTTTATAATCAAAAAGTACTTTCACACATGTTTAATTTAGATAGAGATATAGTGGCAAACAGTATGTTTGAAGCCAGGAAATCAACCTAAACAAAGATAAGAAACCAAGAACTACAAGGCATGTCTGAGGAATAAATAAATCCTCTGACTTGGTGAAACTACAAGGCTAAGTATTCTGGCTTAAAAAAAAAAAGTCTAGAGTCAAAATTACGAAATGTATGAAATGTATATATTAGGTTTTAGGCAATATGGAGTCCTTACTCTTGCTTGAGTAACTTAGTAGTGAATCAGAGCTGTGCACACAAAAAAATTCACACAGCAATTTTTGATAGCATTGTCAAATGGATACAATAGAGTTAAGATAATAAAATATAATTGCAGAACGATGTTTATGAGCAGGATTAACATGCTGAACTAGTGAAGTGGCAGAAGAAATAGAACAAAATTGCATAATAACAACATACAAGTACCCAGGGAGCATAATAACTAACAGTCATTGTTTCTGATTTGCTCCTTTTGTCAGGAAAGAGTACCTTCCTTCCTTTGATGTGAGTTCCCATCACAATCAGATTCTGGGGAACCAGACAGTCCAAATTCTTTCTTCATATCAACACCTTCCCTCTCCTCTTGTTTAATTTTGATCCAACCGGAGTGAGAGAAGCTCTTCCCTCCAAAACAGCCAACCTGTGATGGGAAAACTCTTACTCAAATGTGGATATAACAACAAGCGATATTTTTAATTGAACGATTACCATGTGTGAGGCACTCCTACTGATTTATGAGCCATGAACTCATTTGGTCTTAAGCTATTAAATGGAAATGAGAAGAAATGAGACACAGTTGGAGAAGCAGGTGCCTGGTGATATTAAGACCCAAATTCTACTTTATATTTTCTGTTTTCTATACCTCTTTGTTTTGATTCTGGGAGTTCCCCAAATGTGCTTCTCAGGTATGTAAACCAATAATCCCAAATACCCTTTAGTGACTCTGAGGTAGTTTCCTAATACTAGAAATAAAGTTGTACCATGAAATATACAGCTCTTAACTCAGTAAACATGGAAACAAACTAACAAACGAAAAGGAATAAAATAGTACGTGCTTCTGCAGTATAGAGTCATATTGACTGTGAAAAGGGGATTCATAGAGAAAGAGGGATCATCATGTATTTCAGTGCTGAACGGTCCTGCAAGGTATTTGTAATATAAATGAGAATTATTTAGTAGGTGGAAAAAAGCCCAGAAAACCCACCTGGCCTAGTTTCATGGATGTGCAACCAGTACAGTCTCTCAGAGTCTCTTGCTCAAGACTACATCTTCCGTTTAATATGCTTTCACTATCTTGAAATTGTTAGTTAAACTTTGAACTTGTGGTTTTCCAATGGAATAATAAAGCATGTATGTGATCAGAGGAGATATATACAACACACATGTCTGCCATTCCTTGCTGTTTCCTTTGCATGTAGCAGTCGCCATATCACCTGAGCACAGTGAGTCTCAAAGCAAGTACAAAGTAAGTGTGTTACTTCAATGACCAAGTAAACATGAGCCCTGACAAACCAGAGACCACACTCTTTGTCTGAACTGGAACTTACTTTGGATGCAGAAAGAAAACGATGACACTCTAAGAAACACATAAGGCCTAGGAACCCTTTCCTTACTCAAGTTACCTGTAGTAGCCACCACTTATACTGAAAAATGATGACAAAGAAGGAAAGGAAAAGATAAAGCAATCCACGATTCCTTTGCCTTTCATTCTTTCTTCACTCATTAATAAGCCAAAGGTAGAGAGTTTTGGAAGAATGTGCCTGTATTAAGAAGTTAAAGAAAAAGTATTGAATTAATTTTGTGCCACATTTCCATTACTTAGATAAGAACGAAGTATGTATGCATGCATGAGCTACAACATATGTGTTATTATTCTGCATATTAGTTGAATTTTCTTATATTTGCATTTAAAACTGGAAATGCACACTATACATTTGATCTTAGCCAAAAGGTTAAGAAGTGAAGGGAATGCACAATATAGAGATTAATGGTAAAAATCATATTAAAAATTTAACAATTTAATTTTTCTTTATTTAAAACAATATTAAAAACATATTAAAAACAGCACATGAGCTCAAGGGAAAGACCATAAAAGGAAGAAAAACCTTTATGTTTTAGTACTTTTAATGGCACTATGTTTCTGGTTTTTTTTTTAAATAAAGAGCACTGCATTTACATTTTGCACTTAGGTGTGCAAATTATGCAGCTGATTTTGAAGGCCACACGAAGAGTCATAAACACACATATATGTTCTTGTTCCCTCTATGTTCTGGGTGCTGTTAGCTGCCAAGGGCAAGGCATATTTGAAGGAATCAAAGCTAGAGAATGAAGTGGCACTAACAACATGGTTGAGAACTGTGAAATAATGAGAGCGTGAAAATATAAGAGGTGACCTGGATTTCAAGGTAGGTGAACCAGTGAAGGGGAACCAATGAAATGTCACCCTAAGGGTACATGGCAGAGTTTTAAAGTAATCATATTCTTCATTCTTTATGTTTTCATGAAGGCATTCCTATGCCAATAAGGAACTAACTTTGGAGTAGCATTTTGTTCTCCATTCCATCTATCACAACTTATCTCTCCATGAAAAAAAGTGCTTAATCAGATGTTGAAAATCTATCATCCACGGGGTCATTTATCTTTATTGCATAGAATACATACACTAAATGTTGTTATTATCATCTCTTTGTTTTTCTTTTCTCTGTGTTGTTGTCTGCCCGGAGCAATCAAGCTTCTCTGTCCTGAGTGTGGTTAGATTACTAGGGTAGCTTCTGTTCCTGCCAGTGAGAAACCTGCAAATACGGGTATGGCTACAGATTCAAGGACACTGTGAACCCCACACTATTAATGATAAAAATGATAAAGCAGCTGATATTTTGATTCCTTTTTGAGTTTTATTTTCTTTATTTGAGTGGTTTAAACTTATGAAAGATAGTTTGGATTATTACCTGTGGAAAAATATTTCCTCTTAAATTCTTTAAACACAGATCCAGAGGGTAAAGCATAAGACAAAGGGTTGTAGAAGTGAGACAGAGTTGTTGGGAACATATACAAGTTTGCCTCTTCAGTTGGTTTTTATGTGTTCGCATTGGCTTTTTAAATAATAATACAGACAATAGATTGAAGAGAACTTTAGGAAGCTTGAGAAGTTATAGTTATCACTGTTGAAGCCTTTCCTATTAAAAAATATATTTAAACTTAATTTTATCTAATTCTGTATGAAGTCAGGCTGTCTAATACCAGTTATGGGGATGGGGAGATTGGAAAAGTAGGAAGCAAGTGGAAAGCGTTCCTCCCTGTCCTCAAACTGCCTAAGTGAATCATGACTGGATTAGTTACTAGCAGTTTGAAATGGAGGACTGAAGAATTAATAAGATACTATCATCCATCCATCATCATGTCTCTTTACCATAAGTGGCAGTTATAAAAAAAGTACAAGGAAGAACTCAGAGGAACCTAGAGAAGTATGGGAATAGCATAAATTTTTGGATCACTTATCCATTATCATCATCCAAAACTTTCATTAGAAGTCATTTATGCAGGGTTCCTTATAACATACAGATGCAGATAATATAAATTGTAAGATCACATGCCTGTGGATTTTAAAGGTTAATAAAAACACAATACAACATGAGGGCAAGTGACTGATTATTAAGATACATATATTTAAACTAGAGATAATTCTTTAAAAGATATTCTATTGGGGATGCCAGGATGGCTCAGTGGGTTGAAAGCTCATCTTGTGGTCTGAGGATCGAATCCCAGCCCTGGCCATGCAGACTCATATCCTGAATTGGGGTGTGCCCCCAGTTTGGTTCTCACCAGGGGGAGACCCAGACCTGGTTCTGGTCCTACGCTGCCCTGCTCCCACTTGTGGAATAAAACTATGTAGAAAAGTAACAACATGAAAATACAGAGATTGCTCTGTGTCTTCCCCTTCTTTCTGACTCTCTCTGTCTCTTTCTCTGTCAGAAACAATAAAAAAATAAATCTTTAAAGATATTCTATTAATAATAGGTAAGCTGTTTTTTTTCAATGACTTTTCTGAAACTGTTTTCCTATATCTGAATTTTAGGGTACATGTCGAATGTAGTCACATTAAATAGAAACTTCATAGCTTGAAATACTGTTTTTCTGAGGCATAAGATTACAATTTTTTAAGCAGATACATTCTGTGCCTATGAAAAAAAATCAGTAAAGTTACTTGAGGGAGATTAAATTGTGTGGTTATTACTTGCAAATATAGACAAGGTCTTATGGGTTCATTTTTCTCAGACACTAAAATAGAAAATGATGGAGTCTGATTTTGGTAAGGAAGGTTGTTTTAAGAATAAATATTATTTTAACTTGACCTGTTCCAACCTTCTGACAGATAATTTCTGAAGCAAATTCAAATCTGTCAGAAATAGTATTTATCTACATTTATGTCAGCTTTGGCAAGAATTAATTGTCTAAATATTGAGGCATAGCATTCATGAGCTTAAATCTTTTCTTATCCACAAATCATTAATGTAATGAATAGGAAGTAAAGTGAACTAATTCTTTGTGTATCCATCATGCCTTTGTGAGCATCAAAAGTATTTTAAAATGCATTATTTCTTACATTTAGTTAGAAAGATGGAGAAAGTCCTATTACTTTTTTTAAGCTAGGAAATTTGGTATAGTAATAAGTAAAAATTTAAAGTAACATATCAAAAAGATGTGTTTATCCGGGTTATTGCCAGAGTGTTTTACGTGCAACCAGCCTTGTATATGATAGTAGGCTGTTTTGAAATATTGAACTTTCTTTTATAGCATTCATGCTTATTCTTAACATGTGGTACTTGTAGTTGTTTATTGTTAAAACAGCTTTAATATAAGAGGTTTGGGGCCTCCTTGGCTAAAAGATGAAGCAAATCACATGAGAAAATCACACCAGTACAATGAGCTAATTATCAGGTAGAGAAAATAACCAAAGACACAGTGGGACCCCCCTCTGTGCATACAAGTTTGATATTGAATACCAGTTCCGAGTAAACACAATCTTAAAAGCATAATAATGCCCACTGCCAAGCAAATTTATAACTCATTTCACATCCTTGAGATAGAAAATCTGGTACGTCCTTTATCATGACACGAGGGTCAGACTTCCATCCTTCAATGTATGGCAAAGTATAATTTGTGGAGTGATGTTCGCATTAATAATCTAGAGAAAATTACTTAATTTTTGATTATCAGTTTGTTATGAAGAATACATTGTTATGAGGATGAAGTATGATACTTTACATAAATCACATGGTGGATAGTGGGTTTTTAACACAAGATAGTTCCCTAAAAAGTGTGTTCATAAAAGCAACACTCTTCATCCTTAAAGAGAGAAAACCAGCTATAATGTTTGTGTATTTGATTCATCTCTCTTTACATGCCTTCATCCTCCTTTTTCTCTTCCTTCTCCTCTGTGTCTCCTTGTCTTCATAGTCATTCTGTACTTTCATCATTTTACGGTTTTCAAATCAGTGATAATCCTTTCTGATTCTTACCACTGAGTTATTATTTAGAAGTTACTATTATCACCTCAATAACTAAATTAAAGAGACACATTTTTGTCCTTGAATGTTCGAGGACAAAAGAGGACTTCAAGTGGAACAAAAGTTAACAAGAAAATAAATTTTTACCTTCCCAAATAGATTCATGGCGCAGGTTCAAAATGAACATTTTACCTGAGTCCAACTGTAACACTTGTATATTCTACTTTAAAGAATGTTAATCTTCAAGATATTAATTCATAGAATTCTACCTTAGATGTTATATACAGATCAACTGGAAGGCCTGGCAAATTTACACCTAATAAACTCAGTATAATTTATTTAATTTGGTTATCAAATATTTTATTTTATAGTTATTGTATTGTTTTTAATCCACAAAATATGGCTAATAAATATAACTATTGTGCAAATTTTTAGAAGTTAAATAATTCTTGTGCTACTGATCATAGCTTGAATTTAAGGAATGTTGATATGTTTTGAAAGCATCATTCTAATTCATTAGTAATCAAATTCTTTGTATTTTTACATAATGTATGCCATTTAGGGAAAAGTGGAGCAAAGTGATTTTGGTTAAATAGAGATTAGATCAATAATTCATGAACATCTGCGTAGAGTGATAGCTAAACTATTTACATGTCATGAAAACATTAAAGTGAGACCATAATAAGAAATTATGTTAATTATACCACAGTACAAAATTTTATAAAGCCAAAAATGCTTTAACCTGCCTTTATTTAAAATTTATACTTAATCACTAATCTAAAAGTCATTTTCTCCCCTCCATCTGGTATTTTATATGAAGTAAATATAAGGTGTATAGCCTAACATTCCTTAAGACAATTGTGGAATTTTAATTGGGTAAAAATAAATTATTAAAGGTAATCATATATGTATTAATACTTTATACATAAGCAGAATTATTAAAACCCAGTGATCTTTAAACAACCATTTTTAATTTACATTAATGTAACTTGGCATGATGGTTTTGCTCACTATTATTATTTGAGCCTGGACACATTTCTCTCTGTTTCATTTTCTTCAATGTAACATGAGAATAATAATATATACCATGTGACATTGTTTTGTGGATTAAATTAGAAAGTATCTAAATTTTCTCATATAGGGTCTGGGAATACTCAAACATACTTATGTTAGTTTCTGCTTAATAGAATGTATTTAAAAATTAGATGTTCAATATTTACATAAGAACAAAGATTAAACAATTTTTTATATTAGAAAATCATATATTGAGAAGTATAACCCCCCCTCAATAGCACTAATTGCTATATTTGAGACAATTCTTTATTGTAAGTGGTTTTAATACAGTGTATTTTTGAATTATGATAGTGGCATAACATGGTTGCCAAAAAATTTCATCAAGCTATAGGATTAGTCTTCTAAAAGCCAATAATGATTCTCTTTAAAATGCATAGGTTTTCGTATTCTTTCATGATATTTCACAGTCACAGAACTTGAGAAATTTAGTATTTCAAATTCAATTATATGAGCTATTTGTAAACATTTTATTTGGAATTAACTGTATGAACAGATGGAAGGAAAGACGTGGAAGAATGTACAGAGGCAGTGTAATCGTCATGGCCTGGGTTAAACAGAATGTTGCTCAAAAGACACAGGAGATGCCCTATAGCCGTACTTTTGAAACTATACATACACAGCCTGCTTTGAAGATTGCTCCATGCAGTAAGTCCCCCTTCCACTTTGGGATAGCCAGAAAAAAGAAAACCTGTCCAGATCATTTTCTCTTTTTTTCTACATTATTCATGGCAAGGAGAATTTGGAATAAAGGTTATTCTGTATAATTTCAGTTATTTTATGATGTTAGATCTCTATTTTCAGGACAATACTCTTAATCTAGTTGGATCTCTTTTGGAAAATCTAGGGTCTAGTTAGAAAGATATAACTTAAGGAAAGAGACCTGACTAAATACTATGACTTTCTTTATCAACTATCTCATAATCACTGGTAGAGTCCAAGGGTACCCAGAACTAGATGATTTGGGACTTCTTTATCTATCTTCAGCTTTTCCTCTAGAGATTAAAAAAAAAAATCTGGAGACCTTTAACAATGACTTAATCAGTCTTCAGCGATTACTACGTAAGTATATTTCTATTTTTAAATGGTACCCTATTTTTAGCTTTACTGTTGGATCATCTACTTATTAGAATTCAACTAATGGGAATAAAAACATTTTCATAATGTTTTCATGAAAGGATTGGTCCTTTTTTTGTTTAGTTTGATATTTTATGCTCCTCAGCCACTGTCACATAATTTGTACCTATCCGAGGTTCTTTCATTTGGGAATTGGAAACTCAACCCTAACTACACCATCTTAACTGAAGTTCTTAAAAATCTTCCACATGGAGGCAATTCTTTCTTTATTTGAGATAAAAACTTACTCACAGACTCTACATATTCTCATATTTCTAAGAAATTTCTATATCTCATTGGTTAAATATAGTTTAAATTCTATTGGCTGATGGCAACTTGCAACACGTAGGATGCATAAATTGTAGCTTATTTTTGTGAAAAAGGAATAAGGCTGAAAAACAATACTAGCATTTATACATTTTTAAAAAATCTAGGCAACTTTTCTATATGTGTTCTCACAATCATTAAAATTTCTTTCTATGAATAGATAAGGATACAAAATAAAAATTTCATAGTGTGGACCTGAAATGAGCTCCACAACTCATATGAGAGAAATTCCCTTTAGTTCTAAGTCAGTTTCCTAGAAATATGGATATTATTTGTTAAAACAACATATGCTTGTGAAGAGACAGGCTGTCTAGATAGATATGTATGTGTGCAGATCTGTCTGCTAATATGACTATGGCAATAAATTTTACTAGAAAATGTAGTATTATTCTAGTGAGAAATATATGTACTAATCTGAGTAAATATAAATTAATTTGTAAAACTGTTTGGTGTATAATGATACATTTTACCAATATCATTATACTGCATTATCATAAGAGACTGCTTTGAGCAGATAATCTAAGCCTTTTGAATTTTCATCACACATTTGAATATTTATTTATTTATTTTTATTGTTTTTTGACAGAGAGAGAGAGAGAGAGAGAGAGAGATACAGAGACAGAGACAGAGACAGAGCGAGAACTGAACTGGGGGAGCTCCCAGCCCAGCATATGGTTCCGCACGGACCGGGGCCGGGATTCGATCCCTGGTCCCCGGCGCTGCAAAGCGAGCGCTTAACCCACTGAGCCATCCCAGCTTCCCCCTTTTTTAAAAATATTTATTTATTTATTTTTATTGTTTTTACACATTTGAATTTGGGCAAGTTACTTAACTCTCTGTGCCTATTTTCATCACCTATAAAATGAGTATAATTACACATGCCACATAGGGCTAGTTTGAAGATTAAAAGGACTAATCATATATACCGGTAAGGCATTTCAAGTGATGTTTGGCATGTAATAAGTGTTGTAGATTTTTAAGGTATTTTTATTACTACTCTGGGTTCCAGGTTTGTGAATGGGACCTTGACATTTTACACTCATTCTTAGGAATCAATTCCCATCTATATTTAATTTTTTACACAGTTGTCCAGGAGCATATCATCTTTCATTATTGAACTGATGACCAATAGAGGAGAGTAAGAGTCATAAAACAGAATCAGAGATTTTAAGCTCTTTGTATGACATTTTGTTCCTAACTCTCCCCATGACATTTAAAAATGGCCTCAGACATTTCACGGAGTTTCTGCTCTTACTTTACTTAGATGAATTGATGATAATTAAAAATTAATTTCATCTCATGATTATATTGTCAAGGTGGAAAATATTAAGTTTCTTGAATTTCAATTAGACCAGACACACTAATTTCATCTACCAAATTCAGTCCATAGGCAACCATATACCCAAATCTGTCCTTATTATTAAATCTCATTAGCAAATCCCCAAAGAATATTACACCTTCTTAAGTTTGTTTTTTATATTATGATCTGGGGTGTGTTTGTGAAAACATAACTAAATCCTTATGACTTATACTAGGAATGAACAGTTCATGACTAAAACTAAAAACACTAATTAATACATACACATACACACACAGGCACACATATATACACAAATATATCTAAAAGAGATTAAAATGTGGTTGCCTCTGGTGAGAATGAAGTGGAAAAGGAAGTAAAACAGAAGAGCTCTTGCTTTTTCATTTACAAACTTGTAGATAAAACTAACTATAAATACATTCATATAACTTTGTTAAAATTAGACATGGAAATGATTTAGAAAGCAATAAAACCAAAAGGCAAATAAATTGGGCTCTAACTTCTATTAGGGTTCCATGACATATTATTTCATCAAAAGTGTTGGGTATTTCTAGGTGATTCTGCCTTTTCTTTGATTATGAGCATCTTATTTCTGATTAAAATATATTGGAATCTATGACTTCACCTCTGTTAATGGGCTCTATCAGCTAGGACCATAAATAGCACATTAAGGTTAAGAAATATCATCAGGTCTATGAGGTCTGACCATTAAGTTCATGAACTCATCCTCAAAAAAGTTCTACGTACCTTATTGCTGAACAGCACTATGGTCACCTTCAAAGTGCTTCCCTTAGGAAATTACACAGTGATGTCAGGGCCTCGTCTATCCTTGAAAGCAATTTTGGAACCTTTATTCTGGAATGGCCATCAGAGCTATCATTGTATTACCCCTGATGTCCTGAGTGTCACCAAAATGTTTTCCTTCCAGTATGTCCTTTATCTTTGGGTAAAGAAAAAAGTCATTGGGGGCCAGATCAGGTGAGTAGGGAGAGTGTTCCAATACACTTTTTTTGTTGTTGTTTAATGGTTAAAAACTCCTTCACAGACAGTGCCGTGTGAACTGGGGCGTTGTTGTGACACAAGAGCCACGAGTTGTTGTCAAAAAGTTCAGGTCATTTTTGTCTAACTTTCTCATGCAGCCTTTTCAGCATTTGCAAATAGTCAAGCTGATAACTGTCCAGTTGGTATAAATTCATAAGGAACAATCCCTCTGATGTAAAAAATAGGTTAGCAACATTGTTTTGATTCTTGATTTGGACTAATGGAAATTTTTGGTCATGGAGAACTGGCTGACTTCCATTGTGCACTTTGATACTTTGTTTCAGGGTTTTATTGGTACACCCATGTTTCATTACCAGTGATAACATGGTCCAAAACATCGTCTTGCCTCTACAAAATGTCTTGACCAACTTCACCTCTCCTTTGCTTTTTTTTATTGGTGAGTTACTGTGTGACCATTTTTTGCACACATCTTTCTCAAGCCAAGACTTTTAGTTAAGATTTTATTAACTGTTTCTCTATTGATTTTTACTTGATCTGCTATCTTCTCACAGTCAGCTGATAATTTTGACAAACAGTTTGATTAATTTTTGTGAAGATTTTGTCAGTTCTGCTCATTACTGGTTGGCCTGACCTCTCTTCATCAATGACACTTTCTCTCCCCTCAGAAAATAAAAACAAACAAACATTTAATCCATTTGTACACTGCAAGCATTATCATCATACATTTTGACTAACAAGTCCCCGATTTCACTTCCAGTCTTGCCAAGTTTAACAAGAAATGTAATGTTTGTTTGTTGCTCTAACTTAAACTCTGACATTCTTGTGATGACACACACAAACACACAACAATAGAGAAAGCCACTCAACAAGATGTCACCATATGTTGACATGAACACAGCTGTGAGACACTAATTTATCAAGGTTACGGGACCTTACCACGTAGTTTGTACAGTGCTGCCAATGTAAGCACACAGTGGCAAGTCTTTGAACTTAATTGTCAGACTCGTATGCCTATAGTGTTGGACTACTTATAGATTATTTGTTGAATGCAAATTAAAATTATATGGAAATATTCACAAATTGACTAAAGAGAAAGGTATATCGCAAATATAAGTATAATAAGGGAACTCAAAATTAAGAATGTTATTGAGAACACTATGCAAAAAAAAAAATTAGAGTTAGAGTTTTAGATTGGTGCTTGAATTAAGTGGCAATAGGTTTTGATGGTGATGATGATGGTAAAAATCATTTTGATAATTAAATCATATTTTTGGAGTCTTGTACTGGCTAATTGGGTGTGCAAATATAATTCGGTTTGGTATAATTACCTTGACACACAGCTTTTTGACTGGTGTTAAATCTTAAAGACAGATTATAGGTGTAAATAATTAAGAATAAAAAATATATGTAACATATGAGGTATATATAAATCTTTATGTACGATGGGTTAAAAATTGCAAATCATAAAAATGAAAGGGACTTGGATAGAAGTAAGAAAGTTTTGGTGTATATCAATGAGGACAGAGGGAGATGAGGTAGCTGATTAGTAATGGCAACTGTGAATACGTAATATTAGTGTCCTCAGAATTGAATCAAGTACAATTTCAGAATTCCTAATATGTAGATAACCCAAGTGTACATACATGGTAATGTGAAGGGTACATGTCTGGGTACATGTCCAAAGTTTAATATACTATACCACACTATCAATTTGTCCTATGCAACATAGAAGGATTCTCAGATTCTCATGAATGTCTTGTCACTGCTGTAAATGGTAAGGTAGTACTGTTGTAATTATCATCTCTGCTCTAGGACAATATACTGCAGGTATAGGCAATTGAAAGAAAAACTGTCATGCTTGTTTTTGCCAAGGTCTGAGTATGTACCTATTATATCAATTAACTCAATGTTCTACACATCCTTGAATTTAAATGCACATGTATTTTGACAATAAATGCATGAAGTAATGAATGTATTTTCGGTGGTAAAGCTTTGACAATTTGAAATTATTGTCCCTGGAGAAAAACAATCATGTTTTGGCAAAAACTGTCATGCTCTCCCTGTAAGATGGAGCCTATTCAGGTCTCACTGTACTATTTTTCTGATGTATTGTGGTATTCTCTATCTAGTTTTTAAGTTTTTATATCCCTATATGAACTATATAAAGGTCAGTTTACTGAGACATGGAGCTTAGTCATCTAACAACGTGCAGAATCCCAATTGTAGATCACATAATCCTTTTTCAAGCACAGGTTTTTCAACAAAATGTTTTTTATTTAATGTTTCTATGCTTATAGGATATTGTTTTCCTGCTACGAATGGCAACATAAGAAATATAAATGAAAATTGAAGCAAGCAGTTTTGGCCTTGATTCACTAAACTTCATTTCAGGAAATATATTTTCATTGCATAGTAAATTTCCTGTGAAGTAAAATTTCCATATTTTGTCTTAGGTATATACATATGTATCTAAATGTTAAGCTAATAACTCATGTACTCTTCTACATTATAATGTCGAATAAAAATTCCATTATACCTTCAAAGACTGTAACTTCATTGAGGTAGATACTAAATATGATTTGTTTTATTCTCAGTTCAAGCCCATCTAAAAAGCAGAATACTGTAAACTTCTTTCATGTAATGTTGAGACTGTGATCTAACATGGGTATTCCAAATATATGTAAGCATTACCTAATTAGACATTTTACACAATGCCTTGTGCATAGTATATATTTGAGGAGCAAGCACTTAAAAATGAATACATGAAAGGCAGAAAAACAAAAGAAAGAAAGGCAGGAAGTGGGTGGGGGGAAAGATTTCATATATTTTTGTATATCATCCTGCCTAATATACACTAAATACAAATAACTTTGCTTATTGTTTTCCATATTATTTAACTTCAGAGCAGTGGATAATATGCACCTATCACTCCTTAGCACACCTGAAACAACAACTAGGGCCAAATCAAACTGAACCA
Source organism: Craseonycteris thonglongyai (assembly GCA_004027555.1). Taxonomy (NCBI): domain Eukaryota; kingdom Metazoa; phylum Chordata; class Mammalia; order Chiroptera; family Craseonycteridae; genus Craseonycteris; species Craseonycteris thonglongyai. The sequence goes on from PVKE010007783.1 coordinate 36,944, forward strand.
AACAATATCTTGATCAGAAAAATGGCAGACATTTAAGTGACCTTTCTATTCAACTTTACAGGTTAATGAAGATAAATGATATATATGGTAATAGGAAACTCTGAAATACAATAAAAATTTTTTTTCTGATTCAAACTACAGGTGATCTTTGATTTGCTTAGGAAAGAAAGGAAAACAGAAAATTAAAGGAAGCGAAACCCCAATCTAGTTTCTAAGGGCACAAGTCACAGAAATAATGTAGTATATGCAAACTGGTGCAGTGCAGCAGATAGTTTGCCATCAGTGAAGCACTATAAATCAATACAAGGATCAAAGTCTCTTCTACCAACAAAAACAAGGAAAATAACAACACAATTCCAGTGAAACAGAATTATCTACAAAAATATCAAGGTTTAACCATATATGAAAAACTATGTTAGAATAAAAATGGCTCATAGAGACTAAATGGAATAAAAAAAATATCAAAAAAATCTAAGAGATACTCTAATAGGAGCAAGATGTATTGGAGAGTAAGAGCTCAATGAAAACATACAAACTTCTCCTTGGAATAACTCTATGAATCAGGAGATGTTTGAGTCTGTGAACAGCTTCAACCTATATCAAGATAAATGTCTTCTCTTGTCTACTTTCCTGGCATTATGTTCACCTACTTTTTGAAGTAGCTACACAGTATGTGGAAACACACACAAACACACACACATGACTGGTTAAATAAACATAAACTACAGTGCATGCATACAGAATATTATATACCTTAGAATTAAATAAAAAAATACTATCTGAAAGCTGATATGAAATTATTTCCAGAATATATTGCTAAGTAAGAAAGCAAAGTGAAAAAAAAACAAAAATAGGATCACTCATTCATTATTAATGGAAATACAAAATGGCACAGCCACTTTGGAAGATACTTTAGTATTTCTTACGAAACTAAATATACTCTTACCACAATCCTGTATTCATCCATCCTCTTATCTATTTACCTAAATTAATATAAAATTTATATCTGAAAAAAATATTCACATTGATGTTTATAGCAGCTTTATCCATAATTATCAAATTTGGAAGAAGTTCTGTAGTAGGTTGAATGAATAAATAAATTATGGTACATCCAGACAATGAATATTATTCAGTAATAAAAAGATAAGAGCTAAAATCAATGAAAAGAAAAAAATATATACTGAGTGGGAGAACATATGAACCAATGATACATCTGATAAGGGGTTAATATCTGAATTTCCAAAGAACTCATACAACTCAATACCAAAACAAACTAACCCACAGGAAAACAAACAAAAACTATCCATTTGAAAAATGGGCAGAAGACCTGAAAAACATTTCTCCAAAGAGGGCATACAGATAGAAAAGTGCAAAGATGTTTAGCGTCAGTTATCATCCAAGAAATGCGAATTAAAACCACAGTGAGATATTATGTCACACCTGTCAGAATGGCTATCATCAATAAATCAATAAATAACAAGTGTTAGTGAGGATGTGGAGAAAAGGGAACCTTTATGTACTGTTGGTGAGATTGCAAATTGTTGCAGCCACTATGGAAAACAATTTGAAGTTTCCTCAAAAAATTAAAAACAGAACTACTTTATGACCCAGCAATTCCACTTCTAGGTATTTACCTGACAAAATCCAAACACTAATTTGCAAAGATATATGCACTCCTATGTTCAGTGCAGCACTATTTACAATAGCTAAGATATGAAAGCCACCTAAGTGCCCCTCAATAGACAACTGGATAAAGAATAGGGGTAATATATACAATGAAATATTACTCAGACATAAGAAAAAGAATGAGATCTGACCATTTGCTACAACATAGATGGACTTAGGGATATGATGCTAAATGGAAAAAGTCAAACCAATAGAGACAAATACCATATGATTTTACTTATATGTGGAATCTAAAGAATAAAATAACCCCCCCGCCCCCTCCAAAAGGAAATAGATTCATATATTCAAAGAACCAAGTGATATTTGCCAAGTGTGACTGGGGTTGGGAGGCAGTTGAAAAGGTTGAAGGGATTAAGAAGTACACATTGGTAGTTACAAAACAGACATAAGAATGTAAAATATAGCATAGGGAATATAGTCAATAATATTCTAATATCTATGTATAGTGCTAGATGAGTACTAAATTTATCAGGGGGATCACTTCATAAATTATATAAATGTTTAACCACTATGCTCTATACCTGAAACTAATGTAAAATAATATTGAATTTCAACTGTAATTGAAAACAAACAAACAAACCCTAGCAATAAAAACAAATGAAGTACAGCTATTATACATGCAACTACACTGCTTAATCTTACAGCTATTAAGATAATAGAAGCAGATATAAAATTATGCAAACTGTAATATTCTATTGATATGTTTAAAAAATAGTCAGCACTCTAGTTTCTAAGTGAAAGGTAGTAAATAACTTGTGACAAGTATTTATTGGAATAATAAATTTCACTTGAAAAAAATGAGGGAGGACATAATCCTGAAACCTTGGTTTTAGAAATATCCATTAAATGTGTAGCTTCCGGTGAAGACAAATCTCAATGGGCTCTGCAAAGTTTCATTTTAAGGCGGAAATCTGTACCATCTCTATTGACTGGTGCTGTCGCTGGTTTTGTAAAGATATCCCACTTTAACTTGTGTAAATTCAGTAATGAACAGACACAGCGGTAATCAGATATTTTTCTTTTCTGAAGGTTATTTTGGGTCAACTCATTTTACTTTAGAACCTCTCTATTATTTGTCTGCCTCTTGATAATACTTTAGAAGAAGGGAGCTAGTGACGCTCTCAGGCCACACCCTGACCTTTCCCCTTATTTACTCACAAAATGACTTCTTACACCAGTTGCATGAAATTGTCATTTTCTTGAAGAGTTTAAAGGCCAAGAAAAAGATCACACTTTACTACACCCAAGCCTTTGACCTATAATGCAGTCTCAGTCTCCTCTGTCCTTTGTGGAACTCAGCAGTGATTAGTAACACTCCTACCAGTCTCCTATGTCATCTACAGCAGGTAAATCCACTTACAGGTCAGCTTCTGACTCAAGCATGCTGATTTGGGAATTTTTCCATCGAAGTGGATAGGATTTTCATTCACTAAGAATTTCTCACTTATTGCTAAGGGGATAACATTTTCTCCTACTCATTTTCTATCTTTTTCTGAGCTAAGATACATTATACTATTAATATTTTATTATGTAGAAACTGAATAAATACGAGGGCAGGTGGATAAATTTTGCCTCCATTTAAATAGAAAATGAATGTGGAAAAATAGTTTAATGAAATTAAAATATATATACCTACATCTTTTGATTTCAAAACTCCATCATTATTTTTTTACAAAATCATCACACACTTTAATATATTTTTTGTGATCTTGATGAAGCTGATCACTTAGAGTTTTAGGCCTCCCATTCCATGGTTTGTCACTCAAATCTGCTTGCTCTACTTTTCCATCTTTGAACTGCCTCACCCAGGGTCTTACTGTCCTCACAACAACACACTGATCACCATAAGTGGCTGGCATTCACCTGTGAATTCCAATTGGAGAAACTTTCCACTATTTAGAATTCAGTAACAGCACACTCTTTGAACCGAACATCTGAGCACTCTCCCATTTTGATGTGTATTGGATGAAGAATGTAAGTATCTGTGTGTGCATTCTTGACCTTTCAAGAATGATGGAGA